>VMDO01016612.1:0-13897 GCA_007922755.1 Pedetes capensis
TATATATATATATACACATACATACATACACACACACATATATTGTTAGGTGCTGTCAGGTCAGGTCTAACTCATAGTGACCCTATGTACAACAGAATGAAACACTCTCCAACCTTGTGCCATGCACATGACCCTTTTCATATTTATATCCATTGTTAGAGCCACTGTGTCCATTGATCTAGTTGAGTTATCTTCCTTCTATTTCCTTGACCCACCACTCCCCCAAACATGATGTCCTTCTCTAAGAATTGGTCCCTCCTCACAACATGTCCAAAATACATAAGACTTAGTCTAGCGATCCTTGCTTCCAAGGAGCACTCTGGTTGCACTTCTTCTAGAACAGATCTGTTGGTTCTCTTGGCAGTCCATGGTCTATTCTACATTCGTCTCCTGCACCATAATTCAAAAGCATCAATTCTTCTCCTATCTCCTGTATTCACTTTCCAGTTTTCACCAGGATATGGATGACCTGTTGGTATCTGTAATACCAGTAGGATAGATTCCAGCATGACAGCAATGTTTGAGCTCCCTCAGTATCGTAAACTGATAGACAAACTAGGGAATGTGTGTGTGCATATATATATATATATATATATATATATATATATGCACATATATATTAACATATGTATTCATTCATATATGTATATGAATAAATATTATTCAGCCATTAAGACCAATGAAATCATATTGTTTTCAGGAAAATATATGGAACTGGACATATTTATGACAAGTGAAATAAGCAAGATTCATAAAGACAAGTACCACATCTTTTCCCTCATATGCAGAATCATAAAAAAACATGAAAGTAGAAGTAAATGGACCTTTTGGAAAATATAAATAGAGCAACAAGAGATGTGACAGGTGTATGTGTGGGTAACATGAGGGGGGTAAATATGGTAAAAGTAAATTATATACATGAACAAATATGTCATCATGAATCCCTTGATTTGTACAATTAATATACATTAAGTTAGGATAAAACATCAATTTTTAGGGCTCCAAAATTAAAATTTATAAGATATATATTTAATGTTTAAATAAGAACATCTGTTCATGTTCTCTAACAATATTTGCCAAAATTCTTTCAATAATATTTAATAAATTCATGACAAAGCTTATTGAGTGCTTGAGACTTCAAGTTCTTTTCATTAGTCAGAACAAAGTCTCAAGCAAGAAATGAATTATTTGGGACAATGTTTCATTTTCAAAGACATAGCTTAAAAATTTTGTTCAAAAGTATTTGCTCTTGTACATAAACTGTGTTAGTGGTGACCTACAAAATATCTGTCTTTCTTACAATCTGATTTATTTAATATCTTTTTATTCTCAGCTCAATAGAATAGGTACCACACATAGATAATTATTTTTAGAAAACATCCCTAAGATACAAAGGAATCAAACAAGTTCTAAAGTTTACAAGCTTTAAAAAGTTATGAGACTCTCTAAACTTAGCCACGATAAGACAATTTTCACTTTTGCACTACACAATAAAGGTAGGCTGTAAAAAGTTTGAATAACCCAATTCCATTTAGTGCCAATTGGGATTCTTCCACGTTGTTATCCATAGAATTACATCAGGAAAGCCTTGTACTCTCAGTTTACTGAATATATATTATTTGAACCATTCCATTAAAAATGTGGGCTGGGGTTTAGCTCAGTTGGTAGAGTGCTGCTCCACACTTTCTGGGGACTCAGGTTCAGTCCCCAGAACCACAAAAATGGGAGAAGAATGTGACAGTCCACTTCTGAAATAATCCCCAAATAAGAAGCCATTGAAAACCCTCTCAGAGTCACTATGGGTAGGACTCTAATCGACAGCACCTAATAACAACAACATTAAAATGGTAAAACTTCTTGGTGTGTTCACAGATATTTGTATTTTCTCTCAATTTGTAGGATTGACTCTTTTTTTGACCCTAGACATGAACTCAGGAAAGCCCACCATTTTCTTAGTTGTTTGTATAATTTCATAAAGCAATGATTAACAAATCCAATTCCATACAGTAATGAAATGTCTTGAATTTTCTTTTCACTTTCCCTCGATTCACACAGAATACACTAAATAGGAAAACTCCATAGCTCGCTGGAGTTAGGATTCATCTAATAGTAAGGAAAGTGGTAGAGGCAGATAAAGAAGATCTTATTGACACCATTATTCTCTGTGCAAACCTAGATTTTATTATTGCTCCCTGAATTTTTATTTTATTTTTATTTTTCTATTATTTATTTATTTATTTTTGCGGTACTGGGGGTTGAACCCAGGGCCTTACACTTGCATGCTTTGAAAGTACTGGACCACTGAGCTGCACCCCCAGCCCAATATTCTTTTTTTTTTTTACTTTTTGAGACAGGGTCTCGCTAAGATACACAGGCTGCCTCTGGTCTCGAACTTGGGATCCTCCTGTCTCCACCTCCCAAACTGCTGGGATTACAGGCATGTGCCACCACACCTGGCTGCTCCCTGAATAAGTAATGCTAACTTTTCCTTGTGAAAACTTCCATGGTGTGTTTGATGACTTCTTCCCAGTTCAGGATTTATATAAATGCATTACTATAAATGAATTTCTTTTCTGACTTATCCCAACCTCTTCATCAGCCCCAAGGATTTCCTTGATATATAGTTAGTTTTATTTCCTATTCCAGGATCCTTTTGAAAAAAACCTAACCTAGCTCTATAACAATTCTGTCTCTCACAAGGGCACATCTCTTTGCCTGTAAAGAACACTGTTGAATACTTTTCCCTAACAAGTTGCCCAATGAAGCAGCAATTCATGTTTTGCTCCACCAGTGGAGAAATTATATAGTCAAGCACTTATCCTCTGATTTCTCAGATGCTTAGATACTAATTGAATATGTTTGTTGCAAAGTTATTTGCACAATCTCCTTGAAAAACATACAAAAAGTTGAAGGTTAACAGAGAGGATGGAGACTGCATGTATCAATATGACTAAACAATATAATGATTCTCTCCAAAGAACAAAGGCATTCTTTTTCAAAGCCTCTAAGTTAAGGAGATTAACAGTGTCATGATAAGATTTAATTTTTAAAATATTGTTTTTTTTTCAGAAAGCAAATAACAAGACAACAAATAACCCAATACACAAGTGGGCAAAGGAAATGCATAGACAGGTCTCAAATGAAAAAGTTTGTAAGACCATCAAGCACATGAAAAAATGCTCAATATATTGAGCCATCAGGGAAATGCAAATGAATACAACTCTGAGATTCCCCATAACTCCTATAAGAATGGCCAAGATAAACAAAATAAATAATAACAAATGTGGTGAGGATATGAGGAAAAAGGAACCCTCTTACACTGTTGGTAGGACTATAAATTGGTTCAATCATTTTGGAAATCAATATGAAGATACCTCAGAAAACTAAAAATAGATCTGCCATATGATCCAGCTACACCACTCCTAGGAATATACCCAAAGGGAGCCAAGTCATCCTACCGCAGAGATATCTGCATCTCCTTATTCAATGCAGCACTCTTCACAATAGCAAGAGTACAGAACCAACCAAGATGCCCATTAACAGAAGATGGACAAAAAGTTTATGGTACATACATGCAATGGAATACTACTCAGCAATAAAAAATGAAACAATGACATTTGTAGCAAAATGGATGGAACTGGAGAATATCATCTTAAGTGAATGAATACAAGCTCAAAAAGAGAAATATATGGTCTCAATCATATGTGGAAGCTCAATCTTACTTAAAGGAAGAAAAATCCTACATATAAATTGACATATGAAAATGTACAAGTAAACTTAATGAAGAAGGGACAATATAAAAAATAGAAAGAATGAGGGAGGGAACTAGGAAAGTGAAGCAAAGATTGGGGAAGGTGGAAAGGAGAGCAAAATCAGTGTAGAGGGATAAAGGAGTTTGGATAATCTCAATGTAAAAGATATAACTTCATGAGTACATGGGAAACTTCCTATGTTGAAAGTGTAACCAAAAGTGATGTAATAGTTGTACAATGAAAAAGCAAATCCTGTATTTCTCTGTGTCCCACCAACATTTATCAATAAAGGGAGAAAAAAAAAACTATTGTCTTTTCCATTACTGTTTATCACCTAGCTTACTATTATTGTTAAGTGCTGCTGAGTGAGGTCCAACTCATCACAACCCTATGTACAAGAGAATTAAATACTCTGTGACACTATCCCATGCTCGGCACTGTCAGTGCTTCTCTCCTATTCATAAGGATTTCAATGGCAGATTGTTTTCTGAGATTACTTTGGAAGTGTATTGCCATGTCCTTCTCCCATTTCTGTGGAGTTGGGGATTGAACCCAGGGCCTTAGAGACAACAGAACAGATAGCACTCTACCAACTGAGCTAAATTTAAATGTGATTTCTGTTGTTTTTGAATTGTTAGTATATGCTTTCCTTTTATTATCATAAAATGTTAGATACTAATGATGAGAATAAAGTTAGTCATTTTCTTTTTGCTATGAATTGAATTGTGCTCCCATTAAAAAATATGCTGGAGTACCTGTAAATGTGACCTTATTTGGAAACAGAAGTTTTGTAGATGTAATCAAGTTGAGATGAAGTCATACTAAAGTAAGGTAAATCCTTAATCCAATGACCTGGTTTCATTTAAGAAGAGATACAGAGAATGATAAATGAGAAGCAGAGATTGCCATGTAAAGACACAACCTGCAGAGGGAAGAGAACTTTGTAAAAATGTAGGGAGAGATTGTAGTCATGCAGTTGCAAGACAAGGAGTATTATCAAAGATTGCCAGCAGCAACCAGAAGCTAGGTGAGAAAACATGTCCCTATTCACTACTTGATTTTGGATTTCTCACCTCCAGTACTGTGAACGTTTTTAGCAACTCAATTTCTGGTAGCCTTTTTTAGCAATGCTAGGCAACTAATGGTCTGCAGCTGTAAACCTGTGGCATCCGATCCCGTCAGATCTCGGAAGCTAAGCAGGGTCGGGCCTGGTTAGTACCTGGATGGGAGACCGCCTGGGAACACCAGAAGCTGTAGGCTTGGGAGAAGGACCTGACAACCCCCTCCCAAAACTCAGTCTGCCAATGAAAACCCTATGCACAGCAGAGAAGCACTGACAATAGTGTTTCCCCTGTTGTACAGAGGGCTGCTATGAGTCGGATACCGACTCGACCGCACCTAACAACAAAGCAATACTCTCCTCCTGATTAAGCATTCAATGCATTTTATTAAACTACTTTTGATATAAGGTGGCATGCTGAATTAGATTGTTTTATTTCTCTTTTTGAAAATTTAGTCATGAGTTGATCAATCATAGAGTCAGATCCGAAGGAAAAGTATGCATGTACGTCTAGGACCTGATACGCTAGTTGGCTTAGAGCCTGGATAGCTCTTTGGGAAGGTAGTAACACTTTTTCGTGTGAGGAGACTGAATGGCATCAGTTTTGACGACAAATATTTGTGAACATGGGCTTGTGCAAATGGTTTGGAGTTAAGGAATGGAACGTGAAAAGATCTACAATTTGTCTCAATTCAAGACTTTTCTCCTCTTTTTAATAAAAGCATCCTAACTTTTCTTTAGAGAAATTCTAAGCCCTTTACATTGTACATGTATTCTCTGTGGACCTCAGCATATTTTGATTTTTGTGAATAAGAGCAAACTCTAGTTCTAGCTAATCAAAGAATCACCTTTTGTGCCATAGTAGTGGATTATAAAATGAATACCTATTTAAATAAATGAAAAACCTGAAAAGAAATTTCTCAAAAGAAAACATATAAATGACTAACAGGCACATGAAAAAAATGCTTGACACCAGTACCAACTAAGGAAATGTAAATTAGAACTTAATGAGATATTATCTCATACCTGTTAGAATGCCTCTTATGAAAAAGATAGACTGAACACATGCCAGAATATCAAGATTTCAATGACAGTGGTAGAAAACTTACAGTTTTATATTTTTTTGTATCTATAGATGTACCTTCTGGGAATATTAGGTGCTGTAGGCTAAGCAGAAGAACCTGGGGAAACAATTGCCATCGAAAGCCCAAGGAATGGCAGAAAAGCAATGAAATAGTGCCAGGTATGGCACAGTGTCTGGTAGTGTTTTGTCTGTTGCACATAGGGACACTATGAGTTGGACCCTACTTGAGAAGATTAAGAACAATTTTTTTCTCATACTTTTTGGAAACAATAAGCAGCTTGAGGCTGCAAATCTAATGTTTTTGAAAGGCATTTTGTATACACATTCCCAAAGTTCAATATAGTTTTAGCATTAGATATCTCTTAGCAAGAAAGTCAATAGAAGTTATAAAGTAAAATTATAATGGTTATAGTTTCAAATTAAAAAATCAGGCCATAATAAAAATGATGCCATAGTCTTTTTTTTAGAGTATAGATTTTCTAATGCTTAGAAGATATTTGGAGAATGTTGTTATAAATTGAAATAAGCCATAGCAGATCAATAGTCTAAGTAAATTGCCTTAAATCATTTGGTGTAATTTTATTTTAAGAACAGTAAAAAAATAATTAGACGTAGAATACTTAGGTAAGTTGCTCTTCAGAAGCAACTAAATATTTTACTGTAAAGCCCAGTAAACAGGAAAAAAATAATTATGTTTTTTGTAGCTCTGTACATTCCTTCAAATAATTGATTTGAATATATGGAAAATAATTAGCTCAATTTGTTGATAAAGCAAATTTTGGACATTTAAACCATAAGGAGTTTAAGAAATTAATAAAGATATTTGTGTCTTTGAAAGCAACAGCATAAGTGCCTCAAAATTGCTCATATATTCTCCTTAAACATTACAGCAATTAGCTTTGCATATCACTAGAATTATTAGCCAAATTAAGAAAATATATATTGTGTAAATTCAGTTAATTCAGATATTTTATTGTATTATCTCTGACTTACAGCACTTAATAATGACTAAATATATTGAGTATTTATTTTTTCCTCAGCATTTTGCTCAGTGTTTTCTGTGTTTTCTCAACTCTCACAAGCCTACTCCTGAGATGCACAGCATGATATTGTATCATTCATATGTATTTGATTTTGCTTATATTTAAAGAGATTACATGGCAGAGCCAAGGTTTGAAATCATGAAAAGTATGTCATTCACTGTGTTCTTAATCACTATCCTATAATATTATCCGCCTTCTGTTTTAACTTTAATATTGAAATAGTATGGAATTGTTTTCTTCCCTAAAAAAATACACAATTCATTTGAAGAATATGCAATAAATATAGACTCATGGGAGTGATTGGAAAGATCTATTGTTTTGTGATATGGAAGGGCAACAAATTGCAAGATGAAAGGCTATAGTCTGTACACAAGGAGGTGTACCTCAAAAGGCACAAACAAAAGCTTATCTAGAATGAGATAATAAGAGTTCATTAAAACCTGTTCTCTTGTTCAAGCACAGTGTCAAATTCATCTGTGGAAGGAGGATAAGTGGAAGGAGCCAGGGGCTTTATCTTAACTTTACATCTTTATAGTGCTTACCTCTCCTTTCCTATTCTTTCTGCTTAATTATAGCCAAAACCACAGTTCCAAGTACCATATCACATTGGGAAAAAGTCATGTATACCTGACATAGAAAGCAGAAGAAAAGAAATGGAGGCATTTGTAGCTATGCACTTTAATAATCAAGAAGTACCTCAGGTGAAAGTATTAAGCTTTATGCATATTTCCTGATTATTACTATAGATCGAGAAAAAGTCATTTCTAAGAGTTGAAATATGAGTCTTCAATACCGGTTTAGATCCCATAACTTGGATACTTTCTGAAGCATAATATTCTCATCAATAAAACTCCAAGCTTTAATTTTATAAGCATCTTATGTACATAGAAAATAAATAACTAATTCCATGTTCAATTACTCTTTTTCATTGGTAAATGCCTAATATTACAGAAAACAACATTTAGTAGGTGAAAAGAATACTTTTACAGAATATTAAAAGAAAATAGTTCATTAGCAGTGTAAAACTATAGATGGCTACTCTGAATATAACCTTGATATTTAATAGCAATTGTTTCTATTAAATAATTTTCACTCATCATGAGAAGGCCTACAAGTTGACAGTCTAGACTATAATGCAGAAATATCACAGAAATACCTGCATATTCCAGAAGGTAGAATTGAAGGCCTCTGGTAAAACTGTTACATGATAGACAGTGAGCCTACATCTATGCCTTTCTACAAATAAATCATAAACTCTATTAGGTCTTGAGTTTAATGAATGTAGTGGTTGTTAGGTGCCTTCACATCAAGGACAATGCTATGTACAACAGAACAAAATGCTCCCCATTTCTCTACCATGCATATGATCTTATATTTAAACTCATTGTTGCAGACACTGTGTCAATCCATCTAGTTGAAGGTTTTCCTTTTTTCACTGAACTGCCTCTCTCCTAAATATGTCCTTCTCCAGGGATTAATCTCATGACTATATTTCTAAAATACATAAGATGCTGTCTAGCCATCCTGGCTTCCAAGGAGTACTCTAGATGCACTCCTTCTAGGAGAGATCTGTTGGTTACTTTGGAAGCCCATGGTATATTCCATATTTGTCTCCCACACAATAATTCAAAAGCTTCAATTCTTCCCATCTCCCTTATTCAATGTCCAGCATTCACAAGCTTGTGATGCAACTTCATCATCATCTTCAAGATGATATGTTTATTTACAACACTTAAAAGAGGTCATCTACAACAGCTTTTCCCAATGCAATGTGTCTCTTCATTGCTGCTTCCAAGGGTATTGATTGTAAAACCAAGTAAAGCAAAATCTTGGACAAACTAAATCTTTTCACGATTTTTCATGAAATTGATTACTGACTGTTGGGGTTTTTGGCTCTAGCCCGGCTAAAGATAGGGCCAAACCCTCAACATAAACACATGGCCGGTGTCGGGAAAGAAGGACCTCGGGAGACCTTCAGATAGTTGGAGAAGAACGGGGAAGGTTTATTGGGGTGCTCCCCTTATGGAGAGCAAGGAGCAGGCAGCCCCTATAGACCAAGGCTCTACCCCTTCAAGTGCTGGCTCTATGCCTGCAGCATAGAATGCTGCAGGCTAAGTGCTGGTACAGCTCAGCCTTAAAGGCACAGCCGCTGGTGTTCAGTTGAGGTCCGATGGTCTTGACTCTCGCGGCTCGCCTTCTTTACCCCCCTCCTTCCCAAGGATGGGAGGAGTTGGGAGGCTCTTCGTGGCTTGCTAGATGCCTTTGGCTCTTCGGGGCCCCTGGGCTTGATCTCGCCGGCTTGCTAGATGGTCTTGCAGGAGTAGGGAGCGCTGGTCCAGGTGATGAGGTTCAGGAGATGGTCAGAGAGGTCAGGATCGGTGGTGCTACAGGATCATAGGGTGAAGATGGGGTCCAGGAGCCCTGCTTTTATAGGGTCCTGGAAGGGTCACATGGCGGGGTTCAGCCAATCGGGGCACACAACTGGCAGGTACAGGGGGCAAACGACATAACTGCCGGGTAGAGACAGTTACTACCTGCACAGTGGTGAGGGGAGCCAATCAAAATTATGGTGGTTGAGGCTGGTCAAGCTGGCCGGGGGCCATCTTTGCTCACTCGATGGGAGGGGCTGTTTTGAGTGAGTGAGATGAGCCCTGGCGTCAACTAGGGGTCAGCCCCTCAAGCTGTCATGAGGGACCCTAGCTGGGAAATATTATTTTAAAAATCCCCAACATCTGACCAATTTTAAGGACTTTTGTTGATATTGAGGGGCAATCCACATAGAAGACTGTGTTCTTTATGTCCATCAGTAAATATTTCAAATTCTCTTTTCTTTCAGCAAGCAGAGTTGTATCATCTGCATAATCTAGATTGTTAGTGAATCTTTCTTCAATCACAGTGCTGCATTCTTCTTCATAAAGTCCATCTTCTCAGATTATTTGCTCAGCATAGAGATTGAAAAGGTATGGTGAAAGGATAAAGCCCTGATGCACACCTTTCTTGACTTTAAACCAGGTAGTGTCGCCTTGTTCTGTTTGAATGACTGCCCCCTCCCTGGTCCATATGCAGATTCCTCACAAGGACAATTAAGTGCTCTGGCATTCCCATTCATTGCAATGTTATCCATAATTTTTTATGATCCACCTAGTCAAAAGCCTTTGTATGGACAATACAACATAGATAAACATCTTTCTGGTATTCTCTGCTTTTGGCTAATATCCATCTGACATCAGCAGTGACATTCTTGGTTCAATATCATCTTCTGAATCCAGCTTGATTTTCTGGCCGTACTCTATATACTATTGTAGTCACTTTTAAATGATCTTTAACAAACTTTGCTTGCATGTGACTTTAATGGTAAATTCAATAGTTTACACATTTGGTTGGATCCCCTTTCTTGGGAATAGACAAAAATATGGATCTCTTCCAGTCAGTTGGCCAGGTACCTGTTTTCCAGATCTTTTGACATACACAAGTTAGCACTTCCAGTGTTGTATCTGTTTGTTGAAACATCTCTATTGTTATTCCATAAATTCCTAGAGTGTTGTGTTTCACCAATTCCTTCAGGGCAGCTTCCACTTCTTCTTTCATTATCATTGGCTCCTGATCATATCCAACCTCTTGAAATGGTTGATCATCTGTCAATTTTTTATATAATAGCTATGTGTACTCCTTCTATCTTCTTTTGATGTTTCCTGCATCATTTAATATTTTCCCTGTAGAATCCTTCACTTTTGCCAATTGAGACTTGAATTTTTTCTTCAATTCTTAAGATTGAGAAAAACAGGGCATGTTCTTCCCTTCTGATTTTCTACCTCCAGATCTTTGTCCATGTCATTATAATATTTAATTTTGCCTTCTTGAAATGCCTTTTGAAATCCTCTATTTAGTTCCTTACTTCATCGTGTCTTCCTTTTGCTTTAGCTATTTGAAGTTCAAGGGCAAGTTTCAGAGTCTCTTTTGGCATGTAATTTGGACTTCTTTTTCCTGTCTTTTTAATAACCTTTTGCTATCCTCATGAATTATGTTTTTGATGCCATGCCACATCTCATCTGGTCTTCTATCATTAGTATCTAATGCACTAAAACTGTTCTTGAGGGGGTGTCTGAACTCAGGTAGGATATGCTCATTATTATACCTTGGCTGTCACTGCACTTGTTCTAATTTTCTTCAGTTACAGTTGGAACCTGCATCTGAACAGTTGAGGGTTTGATCAGCACCTGGTCTCCCTCTGACATTTAATATTGATCATTCCTTTGTCTCTTTCTGCAAATGTAGTCAATTTAGTTCCTGGATGTTCCATCCGGTGGATTACATGTGCATTGTTACTATTTATATTGTTGAAAAAAATGTACTTGCAATGGAAAGGTCATTGGTCTGACCAAATTCTATCATGCGACGTCCAGCATTGTTTCTGCAACCAAAGTCATATTTTCCAACTACTGAGCCTTCCTTTTTCCCCATAATGATAAATTCATATGGCACACATAACTCATCAATTTTTCTTTCAAATTCCATTTATGGAAATGATGTAATCTTATTTAAAAAATACACCACATTAATACAGATGTTCTGCTGATTCCTAACCTATCTCCATTACCTGCATTCCACTTTACAGTAAATTCAAAACTCTGTATTATATATTGTATATTTATTCACAGAAACACAATGCATATTCATAAATACAAATGTTGATATTTCATATGTTCCATATAATCCACTTTACAACCCTTTATGTTCTTTATTCTATACTATTTTTCACATACATGTATTGTAGACAACATTCTATGTCATGTTGTTGTTGTTAGATGCCGTCGAGTCAAGTCCGACTCATAGTGACCCTATGGATAGCAGATCGAAACACTTGTCGATTCTGTGCCAGGCAAACAATCTTATTTATGTTTAAGCCCATTGTTGCAGACACTGTGTGAATCCATCTGCTGGAGGGTTTTCCTCTTTAACGTTGACCTGCCACTCTCCTAAACATGATATCCTTCTCCAGGGATTGATCTATCCCAACATGTCCGAAATATGTAAGATGGAGTCTGGCCATTATTGCTTCCAAGGAGCACTCTGGTTGCACTTCTTCGAGGACAGACTGGTTGGTTCTTTTGTCAGTCCATGGTATATTCAATAGACGTCTCCAGCACCACAATTCAAAAGCATCAATTCCTTTTCTGTCTCTCTTGTTCAATGTCCAGCTTTCACAACCATATGATGCCACTGAAAATACCATGGCATGAGTCACGTGCACCTTAGTCTTCAATGAGACATTTTTGCTTTTCAATACTCTAAAGAGATCTTTTGCCACAGCTTTTCCTAGAGCAATGCGTCTTTTGATTTCTTGACTGCTGCTTCCAAAGGTATTGATTATAGAGCCAAGCAAAGCAAAATCTTGCACAACCTCAATCTTTTCTCCATTTATTGTGAAGTTGCATACTGATGCAGTCATAAGGACTTTTGTTTTGTTGATGTTTAGTCGTAACCCATATTGAAGGCTACAATCTTTGATTTTCATCAGTAAATGTTTTAAATCCTCTTCACTTTCAGCAAGCAGAGTTATGTCATCTGCACAATGCAGGTTGTTAATGAGTCTTCCTCCAATCTTGATGCCACATTCTTCCTCATAAAGTCCAGCTTCTCAAATTATTTGCTCAGCATATAAATTGAAGAGATAGGGTGAGAGTATATAGCCCTGACTCACACCATTCTCAACTTTAAACCACTCAGTGTTTCCTTGTTCTATTCGAACAATTGCCTCCTGGTTCATGTACAGATTTCTCATGAGCACAATTAAGTGTTCTGGTATTCCCATTTTCCGAAGTGTTATCTATATTTATTATGATCCACACAATCAAATGCCTTTGTGTAGCCAAAAAAACATAGACAGACATCTTTCTGATATTCTCTGCTTTCAGCTAATATCCACCTGACGTCAGCAATGATGTCCCTGGTTCCCCACCCTCTTCTGAATCCTACTTGATTTTCCAATAATTCCCTGTCTATATACTGCTACAGTCGCTTCTGAATGATCTTTAGTAGAATTTTGCTGGTGGGTGATATTAATGATATTGTCCGATAGTTTGCACATTCAAGTGGATCCCCTTTTTTGGGAATAGGCACAAATACGGATCTCTTCCAGTCAGTTGGCCAAGTAGCAGTTTTCCAAATCTGTTGGCATAAACATGTTAACACCTCCAGTGCTGCATCTGTTTGTTGAAACATCTCTATTGGTATCCCATCAATTCCTGGAGCCTTGTGTTTCACCAATTCTTTCAAGGCAGCTTCCACTTCATCCTTCAACATCATTGGTTTCTCTTCATATGCAACCTCTTGAATGGTTGGTCATCTACCAATTCTTTCTTGTATAATGACTCTGTGTATTCTTCCCATCTTCTTTTGATGTTTCCTGCATTATTTAATATTTTCCCTGTAGAATCTTTCACTACTGCCACTAGAGGCTTGAAATTTGTCTTCACTTCCTTAAGCTTGAGAAACACAGAGCGTGTTCTTCCCTTTTGATTTTCTGCCTCCAGCTCCTTGCACATGTCATTATAATATTTGTTTGTCTTCTTGGGTTGCCTTCTGAAATCTTCTGTTTAGTTCCTTAACTTCATCATGTCTTCCTTTTGCTTTAGCTGCTCGATGTTCAAGGGCAAGGTCCAGTGTCTCTTTGGACATGTAATTTGGCCTTTTCTTTTTTTCTTGTCTTTTTAAGGACTTTTTGCTTCCTTCTTGAATGATATCTTTTATGTCGTGCCACAACTCTTCTGGTCTTCTGTCATTTGTGTCTAATGCATTAAACCTATTTTTGAGGTGGTCTCTGAACTCAGGTGGGATATACTCAAGATCATACCGTGGCTCTCGTATACTTGTTCTAATTTTCTTCAGCTTCAGTTTGAACTTGCATATGAGAAGTTGATGGGCTGATCCACAGTCAGCACCTGGTCTTGTTTTGACA
>VMDO01016612.1:13997-47435 GCA_007922755.1 Pedetes capensis
CATCGTCTCTTTGCACATATGTAGTCAATTTGATTTCTGTATGTTCCATCTGGTGAAGTCCATGTGTATAGTCTCCGTTTATGATGTTGAAAAAATGTATTTGCAATGAAAAGGTCATTGGTCCGACAAAATTCTATCATGCGATCTCCAGCTTCATTTCTGTCACCAAGACCATATTTTCCAACTACTGAAACTTCTGCTTTGTTTCCAACCTTTGCATTCCAGTCACCAGTGATTATCAGTATGTCTTGATTGCATGCTTGATCTATTTCAGATTGCAGAAGCTGATCAAAGACTTCCCATTCTTCATTTGTGGCCTTAGTGGTGGGTGCATAAATTTGAATAATAGTCATATTAACTGACCTTCCTTGTAGGTGTATGGATATTATTCTATCACTGACAACATTGTATTTCATGAGAGATCTTGAAATGTCTTTTTTGATGATGAATGCAACTCCATTTCTCTTTATCATTCCCAGTATAGTAGACCATATGATTGTCTGACTCAAAATGACCTATGCTGGTCCATTTTAGCTCACTGATGCCTAGAATGTCAATGTTTATGCACTCCATTTCTCTTTTAACAATTTCTAGTTTGCCTAGATTCATACTATGTACATTCCATGTTCCGATTATTAATGGATGTTTACAGTTGTTTCTCCTCATTTTGAGTCATGCCACATCAGCATTTTGGGCACCCTGGGGCTCTACTCTATTTCCGTCATCATGGTAGACTCTACTTGGAGGAGGCAACTCTTCCCCAGTAGTCTTTTGAATGCCTTCCAACCTGGGGACCTCATTTTCCGGCACTATATCTGACAGTGTCTCTTTGCTATCCATAGGGTTTTCAATGGCTAGTTGTTTCAGGAGTGGCTCATCAAGGCCTACTCCCTAGTCTGTCTTACTCTGGAAGTTCAGCTGAAAACCTGTCCAGCATGGATAACCTTGCTCATGTCCGAGGTTACAGTGGCAGAGCTCTCAGCCTCATCCCAACACACGAGCCCCCACAATGCGGCAAACTGACAGACATCTGGGTGGTCTATGTCTTAGCACAGCATTTACCATTTAAAGAACACAATATTAGTAGGCTGATTATTCTTGGGGAGGTACTACAAAATTATTCACTTGATGGTGTTAAAATATTGCCCATATTTTTTATATTTTAAGAGATATTTTCTACATATAACTTTTAGAGGTTGAATTGAATTCCAGGAGGAATATGCTATAATGCTTGTTCAAAGGATTGTGCTAATCAAATGAAGTGTTTCTGCAACTCTGCAACAGGCAGGGCAGTCAAAGAAATGTCCATGTCACAGTTTTCATTCAAACCATGCAAGACATTTTAAAGAGATTTTTGAATTCCAAGGAAGTTATGGAATTACAGCAACAATGTAGGTGAGAGTATGCAAGAGAACTTCCAATACACCTAACAATTTCACACATTTATGAAAAGTTTGAGAAAATGGTACTGTGTGTGATGTGCACAAGGGAAAATCCATGAGGCCTCACATAACACCATATCTTGCTTTTTTCTGCTCTTCTTTTGGAACAATTTACACAAATACCACAGAAGTCTACTAAACAATACACAGGAGTTAGCAGAATAAGTATATGATGCATTCTTAAAGAAGCAAACTGGAAAGTTTTCATCCCAAGGTCTGCATATATTTTTGCACCCTCTGTATGTGAAAATATACTTCTTCAGTTTTACATAGAGTTCTTTCATGTTTGTTTTGTTTCTTTCTATAGAAAGACAATGTAGATTTATTACTTTGAAAAACATATAATGTAAATAATGTATGCATTTGCATTATATGTGTAATGAGAGGATCTTAGATGATAACCATGAAAAATGGTCAACTTTAAAATGTTAGGAAACAGTGGTGCTCATGTTCACCAAAATTTTTCTCAAGTTCAAAGTTACTGCACTAATAATTTTTACAGGGTCAGAAACATTTATTTCTTACATGTGATTTAATTTCTCAGTGAAGTTAATTACTCAGTCATGAAATATGAGATGAGAAGCTGTAATTATATTTTGAATTTGTTCTAGGACAAGATATTGTAATATAATTTCAAACTGGGAGAAAATGTCAACGAAGAAGAGATAGAGAAGGAAATTAAAAAGTAGAAATTTAACACATAAACTGTTTTTGAATGGTGTTTAAGAACTGTTGATTTCATCTATAAATGCCTATGTTGTTGTTGTTAGGTGCTGTCAAGTCAGTATCCGACTCATAGCGACCCTCGTAGGGTTTTCAATGGCTGAGTGCTTCGGGATTGCCTTGGGAGTGGATTGCCAGGCCCTTCTACCATTTTTGTGGTGCTGGGAATTGAACTCGGGGCCTCAGAGACTGCAGCGCAGCGCTCTACCCACTGAACTAAATCCCAGCCCATAAACACCTACAGGAAATATATTATGTACTTTAAAATATTTGGGAAGTGGAAAAATTAGAAACAATCACATGTATTAGCAAAGTCTTTCCATAAAGGAAAAATATTCTTTATTCATATAGTGAGAACATTATAACAGTCCTCTCTATTTTCTATTTTCCTTTTTTTTTGAACCCAGGGCCTGACACATAGTTTGCTGGTGCTCTACCACTGGGCTGCACCACTGTTCTATTTTATCTTTATCTAGAGACAGGGTTACACATGTTGCCTCTGGCCTCAAACCTGTGATCCTCCTTTAGGCACTGTGCCTAGAAGGATATTTAATTTAAAAAAATTTTTTTTAAAATTTTCATTGTGACTTTATTTCTTTTGGCTTTTTTCCTCACAGATATTTCCCCTCATTGATTCTTTCCAAAATCACATTTGTTGTTAGGTACCTTTAGGCCAGTGTCCTACTCATAGCCACCATACATAAAACGGGCAAAACAGAATTGTTAGTGCTTTTCTGTTGTTAGTCTTAGTCACACTAAGACTATAGTCATGTGCCACCACACCTGGCTTATTTTTTCTTATAAACAGAAGCAAAATACTCCTCAATATCCCATTCATTGAACCACCTAATGTAATGCAAAAACAGAGTGAATGTTAAGAACCATGAGTATTTGCTTTTCTTCTATATTTATTTACCATTTTTATATCTAAATTATGAACATATTTCTAAACCACATGTCTGGTACATATACTCCATCAAATTGAGTTGATTATGATTTCCAGTAGGCAGAACTAGCATAAT
Source organism: Pedetes capensis (assembly GCA_007922755.1). Lineage (NCBI taxonomy): Eukaryota > Metazoa > Chordata > Mammalia > Rodentia > Pedetidae > Pedetes > Pedetes capensis. Next base: position 17,185 of record VMDO01016612.1, read on the forward strand.
AAATAGGTGAAGTGAAATATTTTTCAAGCTTATTTAGCATACATGCTATCATGCTGAACTGATTACAGAAAACTACTCAAACAATTTTAAAAAGGCTTCCTACTCCTCTGTCCCAAATTCAAAGGAGCACCCCCACCCATACCATGGAGGTTAGTACTTAAAATATATATATATTTTATTTCTATTTTATGTCAGTCTCATTGTCCTTTGTTGGGGTATAAGAAATAGAAAAATAAGTGTGTAGGCATAATCTTTATTATCAGTCCTTGAGATTTAACGACTAGGTTATAAATCATGGTGTATTCACCAGTACAATAGCACCCAGGCAGAACCCCAGTTTGTTGGTTAGTTGCCTTTGCCTAGGTATATCTTTAATACTCTCCACGTATCACATTCTATTACACCCAACATTGAAAATCAATTTTATTTTTAATCAGTAAATGATATTTTAAGACATCAAAATATTGACCAATTACCTTTTTCTCTACCTTGTACATATTTATCTACCTGTCTTCTTTTCATTGTTTTCTCTACCTTATGTAACAGTCAGATTTCTATTTTACCTTTTTAAAGAAAAATTCTAGTATCATGGATTGCAAAAATTGTCGTATTTCTCATAATTGTATGAGAACTACAATGTCTGGAGTGCAGTGAGATTCTAAGAATACCAATTTTGTTTCAGAACAGCCTAAAACAATATTACCCACAAGTAAAATACACCCTTCTGATTTCCTCATGGAGTAAACTTTCTTCCTTAAACTGAAAATTCATATAATAAACTTTTAAAGATAACTTGCAAAGGTATATGAAGACTGATGAGTTTCCTGATGTTTAAGGTTTTGTTTTGTTGCATTGTATTGTGTTTTGTTACTGTAGGCTTGAACCCAGGGCCTCATGCATACTAGTTAAGTGCTCCACTGCTAAGGCCGTGTTTTTCTAATTAAAAAAAAATTGAGCCAGAGTCTTGCTAAGTTTCACAGGCTGCTTACCGCCCGAACACATGCTCCTGCCTCAGAACTTGAGTTGCTGGGATTACAGATATGTGTCACTGTGCCTAGAAGGATATTTAATTTAAAAAAAAAATTTTTTTAAATTTTCATTGTGACTTTATTTCTTTTGGCTTTTTTCCTCACAGATATTTCCCCTCATTGATTCTTTCCAAAATCACATTTGTTGTTAGGTACCTTTAGGCCAGTGTCCTACTCATAGCCACCATACATAAAACGGGCAAAACAGAATTGTTAGTGCTTTTCTGTTGTTCACAAGGTTTTTCACTGACTGATTGATTTTTGGGAGTGGGTTGCTGGGTCCTTCTCCCAAGCTTGCAGCACCCGATGTTCCCAGATGGTCTCCTATCCAAGTACTAACCAGACCAGACCCTAGTTAGCTTCCAAGATCTGACAGGATCCAATGTCACAGTGGTACTGATATATATATATATATATACACACACACACATATATATGTATATATATACATATATATACATATATATACACATATATATACACATATATACATATATACATATATACATATGTATATATGTATATATGTATATATGTGTATATATATACACGTGTATATATGTATATATGTATATATGTGTATATATATGTATATATACATATATACATATATATGTATATATATATGTATATATGTGTATATATGTATATATTGAAGAAGAAAGAAATAAAGAAAATATTGAAACAAATATACCATGAATATTATTCCTCCTTTTTTATCTCCCCTTATTTTACCTTCATAAACATTCTATGTGTGTGATAATGCCTAATAGGCACACAGTTTATTGAGTAAAACAATGATACCAAGAAAAGATTAATAAAATCAAGAATTCACAGCTGGTAAGCAATAGAGATATTATTTAGATAGTGGGAAAATGGGTGATCTTTCTACTCTAGAAGACTTGCTACTGTTGTTAGGTTCTGTTGAGTCAGTATCCAACTTATAGCCACCCTGCATACAACAGATGAAACACTATCTTCAGTGCTTCTTTGCTGTTCAGAGGCTTTTCGATGGCAGATTGATTTTTGGGAGTGGGTTGCTGGTCTGTCTCCCAAGCCTATGGCACCTGGTGTTCCCACGGAGTCTCTCATCCAAGAATTAACCAGGCCCGACTTTGCTTAGCTTCGGAGATCTTACGGGATCTGATGCCACAAGGCTACTGCTGCAGGTTCTTCTAAAAGACTAGGTCACTGGAAATACTGCACTAAGAACATAAGCAAATAGCTCCAGAGTCCAGCAGAAAAGGATAATAATTCTACTAGAAAATCATAGAATATGTTTTGGAAGAAACAGTATCTTGTTTAAAGTTAGAAAGAGTATAATTTTGATAAGCAAAATATTTCATGGGGATTGCTTTTAGGTTACTCAACAACATAGAGATTGATATGGACAAACCATACACTGATACATCAGAGGAATTTCTTTGTGAGTGAATGTAATTTTGGTTGAAGTGTAGGGAAAGAAGTCAAGACAAATAAGTAGGATAGAGTCATTTCATGTAAGTTTTCCCTATGCTGGGAAAAGGGTTTGGAAACTACAATGAGAGTTGAATATTACAATATATGTAGTCATAGAAAGATGCTAGGTAATGTTAGATGCCACGGAGTCAGATCTGACTCATGGTGAACCTATTACAACAGAAAGAAACACCACCTAACAACTTGCCGTGCAAACAATGTTTTCATGTTTGAGCCATTGTTGTAGCCACTATGTTTCTTCCCATTTTGAGTCATGCCACATCAGCAAAAGGAGGTCCCAGGGTGTTTACTCCATTCCTATCGTTAAGGTCAACTCTACTTTAAGGCAGCAATATTTCCCAAGTCACCTCTTGAATGCCTTCCAGCCTGAGGGGCTCATTTTCTGGCACTATATTTGACAATGCTTCTCTGCCAGTCATAAGGTTTTCAATGGCTAATTGTTTTGGGAGTAGGTTGCCATATCATTCTCCCTCATCTTTCTTAGCCTGAGATTTAGCACAGATGGTAGAGAGCCACTCTGCAGTCTCTGAGGTCCTGAGTCTGATTCCCAGCACTGCAAAAATTGGGAGAAAGGCATGGCAATACACTCTTGAGGCAATCCCGAAAACAATCAGCCATTGAAAACCCTATAAGGATCACCATGAATTGTAAACAACTCCAGGGCACCTAACAACAAAAACAATTCTTTCTTAGTCTGGAAGCTTAGCTGAAACATGGTCACCATGGGTGGCCCTACTAGTATAAGAGATATCATTGGCATAGCTTTCTGCATCACAGCAACATGCAAGGCCATAGGGTGCAATGAGCTGACAGACATGAGGGGTATGCTAGGTATTTTTGTTGTTTTTGTTAGATGCCATCGAGTTGGTGTCTGACTCATAGCAACCCTATGTACAGAGGAAATCCTACTGTTATGCTTCTCTATTATTTATGGGGTTTTCAACGCTTGATTGTTTTTTGGGAGTGGGTTGCCAGGTCCTTCTCCCAATGCTAGGTATAGTTCATACAAATTGCTTCATAGAGATATCATTTCACCAAAATACTTTTATGGTGAAGGGAAAAAACAGAATTTTTCTCATGGTAACAAAAATTGGTTTTTCAAGGTTGACATAAATTGATGTTCTATTTATCCTATTAATTCTGAAGATTGACTATATTTATCACCTTTCACCATTCAGATTACAGTACCAAACTAAACTTTCTATATGTGGATTATTTCAGGGGAAGACTCAGTAATGAATGTAAAGAAACCTATCTGACTACACATCTAAAGCCATATTCTTTGATAAATTATATGACTATGAAAGCTGGCTTTTGTACTTTCATTAGCTTTCATCCTGTGTCTTAAATTTCAATTGGTTCCTAAACTTGGAAAACTGCTTTCAATTTCCCTTCAAATCTCCAGTGAGTTCAATTCTTTTTATTAGGCAATTGACCTAAGCAAGAAGTAGAACATGATTTAAAATACAGTAAATTAGAGACAGTGAGAAGATATCAAATGTTAGAAGGTAACTAGGTCTGAGTGTAGAAAGAAATAAAAAATTATAAAATACATTAATAAATTGAATTAATGGACACTTATGAAACAATCATGTTGGTAAAGACAAAGACCAACTACATTGGATTAAATCCATAGTTTCATAATTTACAAACATACTCCAAAGCCTTAATCAGTTTGATCAAGTCATTGACTTGAGCCTTAATGATAAAATTATAATGAAAGTTTTAAAAAAGTGAGACAAGAGCTTTTGTTTGTTTTGTTTTGTTTTCTTAGAGATAAAGGGAATTAGAGAAAAAGATAAAGGGAAATCACTTGGAATATATATATATATATATATATATATATATATATATATAGAGAGAGAGAGAGAGAGAGAGAGAGAGAGAGAGAGAGAAGGTCTCACTGTGTTTCACAGTATGCCTCTAGCCTCAAACTTGTGATCCAACTGCCTCAGCCTCGAGTCACTGGGATTATAGGCCTTTGCCACAGAACCTGATTCCCAAGTCAGTTTCTGGATGATAATTCAAAGCTTACATGGTACTTCTGCACATTTTAGCTGATTGTAGGTTTCAAAGAAAATATAAAAAAAAACATTGCGTTACTTAATCAATGTGCACCTTATATTTCCACATACATCTATTCTAATATTGGTATTATAATTATCTCATATTTATAAGAAATTCATTGTTTCTTTCATGTGGATAGTACATTATTAAGTTGTGAGTAAAAAGATATTACAAACAAAAATGGAATTAAATTTTGTTTGGCAGGCAGTGCTGGGGATTTTCTCTGTTATTAAATTTAATTAAAAATTTAGATATTAGAGCCAGATGTGGTAGCATAGACCTATAATTCCAACAACTAGGGAGGCGGATGCAGGAGTATCACAGGTTCAAGTTTAGAGGCAGCCTAACTGTAAATTAGTGAGATTTTGTTTCAATTTTAGAAATAAAAAGGGTTTGGGCGTGCATCTCAGTGGTAAGTGCTTGCAAAGTATGCATTCAGGAGGCTATGGGTTCAGCCCCCTAGAGAGAGAGAGAGAGAGAGAGAGAGAGAGAGATTATTATCACTGTATTAAAGATAATAAAACAGACTCAAATTTAGTAAATGATTTTCCAAGACTCAAAGTTTATTCATGACATAAATTCTCTGTTTGGTATTAAAAATACTAGCAAAAGGAGTGGTTGGATCAAATAGGGATTTCTTTTTAACTTATTTTTCTCATCTGTCAATTCTGTTTAACACTTAATTCCCTCTGAGGCTTCCAGGAATTTATGAAAGAAAGACGAATTTAAGAACCAAGTAGCTTCAATTAGAATTATTGAACTATTATAATCTGCAGCTTTTGAAAGTAAATTTCAATGATAGTTTATAATCATGAAAATGCATCAAAAACCATTTATTGTTCTTATGCCAACACTATTACTCCTGCACTGAAATGATAAAATTTACAGGTGAAAATGATATTATGGATTCCTTGTTGTTGTTGTTGTTATTGGGTGCTGTCGAGTCAGTATCCGACTCATAGTGACCCTCATAGGGTTTTCAATGGCTGTTTCGGGATTGCCTTGGGAGTAGATTGCCAGACTCTGCTCCCATTTTTGTGGTGCTGGGAATTGAACTCGGGACTTCCAAGACTGCAGCGCAGCACTCTACCAACTGAGCTAAATCCCAGCCCATAGATTCCTTAGTTAACCAAATACTTGGCTTCTTCCACAATAACCCTGCCTTCACTGCTGTTGCTGAAACCTTATAACAACCTGAAATAATGTATTCCATACTTTTCAGTCAAGTTCTTACTCAAGTTTGCCTGAGCTTCACTAGAACCCAGGCATCGCCATATTAGCTAACCATGTGTATCTACTCAGTATCAACCAGGTAGTCTAGAAAGCGGAATTTAGTACCAAAAGCAAAAGCCATGAAGAACCTTTTAGTACATGGAGATTTACAAGTTCATTATTGAATAAGCAGAAGACCATTGACTTGTGATGGCATATATGTTATAGTTAGAAGAAACACTTTAGGCAAATTAAATTTAGAAGAGTTTATTTAAGTGAATAATAAACCATGAATTAGGTAGCACTCAGGAACAGGAGAGCTTCAGAAAGCTTCACCTTGCAATAAGCCAGGTAGTATTTGTAGACAGAAAAAGGAAGTGACACACAAGAAGGGCTTGATTGACCACAGCTTGGAACTGGCTGTATTTGGGTATGGTATAAAGAGGCATTTGGCTTATATGGTTATAGTCTCATCAGTGAACATTCTGAGATAAACTGAAGCTCGCTTGCTATGATTTGTTAAGACTCAGATACTTGTTACAAAAATGTACAATTAAGGTGGGCATGATGGCATAAAGCTATAATCCTAGTGGCTCAGGAGGTAGAAGAAGGAGGATCCTAAGTCTGAGGCCAGAGGTAGCCTATGTAGAGAGATCTTGACTCAAAATGAAAAATATAAAATGGAATTGGGGTGCAGCCCAATGTTAAAGCACTTGCAAAAGTAAATGCAAGGTCCTAGGTTCAACCTCCAAGTACAATAAAAAATAAATAAATAAATAAAGTACAGTTACATTGAGTTGTAGCCTGTTTACATGCAAATTAGGTTGCACTTTACTCACTAGGGATTCAAAGTACAATAAAGTCCATATGCAGCATTGTAAACCTATGCAGCATTAGGTCAATTTAATTCAAGATTATATCTATACATCTATGTTATTATTGTTAGGTGCTATCAAGTCAGGTCCAGACCATAGCAACACTATGTTCTGCAGGACAAAACACTGCCAAATACTGTGGTATGCATATGATCTTTTCATGTTTGAGCCCATTGTTGGAAATGTTGAGTTTCTTCACATTTTGAGTTGTCCACATGAAGAAAAGGTGATCCTGGGAGCTTTACTCCATTCTAATGATTAAGGTTGACTCTACTTTGAAGAGGCAACACTTCTCCAATTGTTTTTTGAATGCCTTCCAACCAGGCGGGGGGGGGGGTATTTTTTCAGCACTATATTTGACAGTGCTTCTCTGCACTATCAAATATTCATAGGGTTTTCAGTGGCTAATTGTTTCAGGAATTGGATTCCAGATCCTTCTCTGGAGTCTATCTTAGCCTAGAAGCTCAGATGAAACCTGTCAACCATGGGTACCCTTGCTGGTATCTGAAATACCAGTTGCATAGCTCTCTGCGTCACAGCAACACACACGCACCCACAGCATGACAAGCTGTCAGACATCTGGGGGCAATATATCTGAACACACATGCACACACACACACACACACACACAGAGAGAGAGAGAGAGAGAGAGAGACAGAGACAGAGACAGAGACAGAGACAGAGAGGCAGAGAGAGAGACAGAGAGAGAGAGACAGAGAGAGTCATATCCATACAAAAAATTCAATTTAAGAAGAAAAAAAAGGGAAAAAGAGATAGATGTCACCTATCATTGAGACAAAATTCACCATAGTAAGATCAGCATAAGTTTTAAGTATGTATGACCTGCTGCGTAATTTGTGGGCCTCATGAACAATGAAAATGCCAGAGAGTTGTTCCAAAAGCAGGAAAAATATAATACTATAGAGGGTCTTACAAATAAAGTTTTACTTTTTTTCTCTGGTCCCTGGCTTAACTTACAACCCCTTTATTTGCTCTTTATTATTGTTCTCAGAAAATGCATACACACATGCACACACACACACACACACACACACACACACACACATATATGCCAAGACAACACAGCTGGTGGTAATTTGGCTCTGGAGAAATGAACCATGCATCCCCACCTTCCCACACTTTGCCAGCCCAATCTATGCAGGTAAACAAACTTCACACACTCTCAAGACCTGACCTCTGGGCACCTCCTGGATGTTCACCTACTGGTGAAACATAACAATCCCACTCTAAGATATGCTGGAGCCCATGCACGGGGCCTGACCCAGGTCACTTAGGTTATACTCAAGTCACAGAGGGACAGAGAGCAAAAGCAGCATGTGGACTACCCTATACCCTACATCCAGTCTACTGCCTGCCTCCAACAGCTAATAAGAATAGTTACCACCCACAATGTGGAAAAGAGAAGTACTGGCCTGGCCTGAGGTGTCAGAGAACAGGTGAATAGGTGGCAGAAAGTATACACAGTATTGTTGAGAGGTAGCTCTATATGTCAACTGAGACCTCAAATTTCCTTGCACCTCCCATCCATGTCTCCATGCCAAAACACACTCAATTTTTCCATAGGAAGTCACTGAAATCTCAAACTCAAAGATAATATTAAAATTTTCAAGGTAGTGATATCAGAACACTAAAACAAAGGCTTACCCTTCTGAACTTGGGACCATATATGGGTACAGCAGTCAGATGGCCATAAACCTGCCACCCATACATGTCTAGTAATATTTTATGTACATATGAATATGTAAAAGTCATCATGTTAAGCTGGTGGCCAATGTCAACGATAAGAAACCAGACACCAGGAAATAGGCTACGCTGAAAGATCTACCACATCTGTCGCTATCTCTAAATGGCTTATTAATATCTCTCTCATTTTGTTTAGTAGAAGTTTGCTAACAGAGTGCTGTTGCTAGGTCTGGATCCAGAGATACTTATAAACATTCTAACTCTTTTGGAGTTTAAATATTGGGAAGTTAGACATTCAGTCACCAAGCATAAGCATTTTTCTACATGACCACATAATCAAGAGGACTTTCAAAAATTTAGATAAGCATAGGCTCAAATTAGCCATGTTTCTTCAATACATTTTGAAATATAGTATAAATACAGTATATGTTCCAGAGCATATTAAAATGATAGTAGGAGATATTATGGAAATATTTATGTAGATCTGTTAGATTATGATATAATGACAGCTTAAAATTCTTTACAGTGATAGTTTATTATAAACAAAATAGTTACTGCAATATTCAATTAGTTTAACAAATATTTTATTTGTGTTCTTTGTGCATAGGAAAATAGAAAGAAAAAGAAAATATAAACATTGTCCTGAAATTTACAATATTTAACTTCTACCTATATTTGGAAGATACTATAAAAAGTTAACACATTTTGCAAAAATGTCAATAACAGGCACAGATGGAGAATACTGTATACCATATTTTGAATGCCATTCTTTAATAATTATTGATAATTTTTATCTCTATTTTAATATCAGCTTTAAAAGTTGGCCAATATTGATTTCCAAGAAATAGACATAGGATTGTTGGAAAATCACAGGTGTAATCTAACTCAGCTGAATATATTTGTATCAGTGCTACGTTAATTTTTAGTTAATGCTGACTATAAATCAAAAGAGAAAAAGACACCACAGGATGATGATAAGCAACGTGAATATCATGATCAGGATAAAAGTTGGCCCAGCATGGCAGTGTCAGGGAGTGTTTCATTCTATTGTACACATGGTCACTGAGTTGGACCCAACTCAACACCTCCTAATGGCAACAATAAGGTGAATTATCAAATATGAAATCAAAGTAGTAAATACAGGCATATCAGATCACAAGTGACACAGAGATTTGAATTGCCTTTTTATTCAAAACTTTATTTTCCATTCCTATTGCTAGCATGTTCCCTCAGCTACTTCAAAATATTAAAACAAAACAAAGCAAATTTTAGAAAATCCTGATGCTGTCAGAAAGCTGCCTTTGATAACGAAGAATGAAAACACAATCAAGAGAACATAATAAGCTACAGTACAGAATCACACTTTTAGCATACAGATACCAGTGACAGAAAGCACTGATGTTGTGGGGACATAAATGGTGCTTTGAGAAAGTTATTTCCTCCTGCCTAATTTGACATCAAAGGTCATTATCACACTCAAACAACCTTACTGCCTTGCCCCTCTTCTTTCAGAGTTGATTTTTATCTATGGATGGCTTCAGTAACTTTCCCACAGGCAAGTTAAACCTCTCAGTATGCTGAACATTCCTTCAGATTTTTCAAAATCTTAGGCTAAATTGGCTTTTCTGTTTATCACTGTAATGGTTTTTCAGGTACAATATCTTTCACGTTATCTTTTAATTTATTGGTGCCATGGGGTATAAGCTGTCCGTGACTGCATCTTTCATGAATTCTTCAGACAGAAAAGGCTATGGCTGAGGATGAGCCCCATGAGTAGACTTAGTTCCATCACAGCTCTGTTTAACAGCGTTGAGGGCAAGGCTTTTTAATTTGAGGTCACTATTTCAGTTGCTGTTTGTTGTTAGGTGCCACCGACTTGGGTCCAACTCATAATAATCTTATATATGACAGAATGAAACAGTCCCAGACACTGTGCTATGCCTGGCACTATGTCAGTGTTTATCTGCCATGTATAAGGTTTTCAATGGCTGATTGTTTCAGGATTCTTTCAGAAGTAGGCTGACAGGTGCTTCTCACAATTTTGTGGTGATAGGGATCAAACCCAGGACCTCAGAGCACTCTAAGCTAAGCTAAACATAGGACCAACATCTCAATTAGGAAATGTAAACACCTTTCAACATTGAATGAAGGAAAGGAAGTATTATCTCTTGAAATGATGATGGGTGATGATGGGTCTTATGGAAATATAGAATGAAATAAATGTATTATTCCAAATAGGCACTAAGTCCTTGTGGGATGTGATTTAACATAGAATTAGATCACTTTGAATATTATACAGTATTTTCTCTGTAATTCAATAATGAAAATCAATGGAAGCATCAATTTATTTTAATTTCATTTTTTATCTCCTATTTTCCCTTTTTTGAAAAAATTATCTCACATAATCCTTTGCTAGAAAATTCTCTAAACATATAGCCCAGTTTAAAAACCATTAGTGTTTTAATCTTACTACATTTAGATCTATGCCATAGTTCTTATGAACTATTATAATTCTAAGTATTATAACTATACATATAGAGCTGGGGGTTGTGGCATATGCTTATAATAGTGACTCAGGAGGCAGAGGTAAGAGGATAGCAATTTTGAGGCCAGAGATAGCCTATGTAACTTAGTGAGACCCTGACTCTAAATAAAAAATATAAAAGGGTTTAGGGTACAGTTCAGTTGTAATGTGTGAGATCCAGAATTCAAACCCCTAGTATTACAAATTAATTAATTAATTAATTAATTAACTAACAACATATTGCTATTCACACCCCACTTTGTATAAGCTCTAAGGAAACACCATGATCTAAAACACAATTAGTTCCTTCTTGTTGTTAGATGCTGTGAGGTCGGGTCCAAGTCATAGCTAAAATCCAATCAAGAGGCAGAATATATATGTGAATTTAAAAGATCATCGAGACATAGATAGTTTATACACCAAATGATAATCAACATAAAGATAACTAAATAATATTCAAAGTTGTAAATATTTTGTGAGCTGGATGGTTATACAGATATTCAAGGACAAGATTATAATGTAAAATTTTAAGAAAGGAAAGAATTTAATGAGCATCCAACGCAGAAATAAATAAAAGTGAAATAAAAGTACTAAGGATGAATAGATACATCACATTCAGTAAAATAAATGATATTTGGAAACTCTAGTTAAGGAAAAAAAGAAAAGAATGAATGATGTTGACAACAGTAACTGAAGAGAATCATGTAGAATTGTAGGTTATTTTTCCTATCTGGGTAGAAAAATTTCTACATAGCTTCAACAGATCCATGCCTTGTTGTACGTGGGCCCAAATTGCTAAGCTTTTGATATAATAATTTGGCTAAAATATGGGTGCTTATGGAAATCTTTTGGAACTTAAATGCATCCAATTCATTTTTTTAATGCACAAGAAAGCTTAAATACTTCACTTAGAAAGATTATGCATGTAGAAAAATGAATTGAGGTATTGGATAACAATAAACAATAAACAATAAACAATAAACAATAAAGTACATCCTGGCCAGGATATATAAGTTCTCTGTTAGCTTAATGGATTCCCTTGTAATTTTCATAAGCCAGCATCACTCCGTTCCTGCAACAAAACCATTCTGACTTATCCGTGTAATAATTAACTTTGCCTTCTTAGCATTTTTTGTTAAATTTCTCACTGGTATATTGTTTTGTAGTAATTCATTATGTGATTTTTATGAGTGGGAAGTGTTAAATATTTAGACAACTAACTCCCCAAAGTGCACAGAGAAAAGTAAACAAACAAAACAAACAAAACAAAACAAAACAAAACAAAACAAACAAAACAAACAAAACAAACAAAACAAACAAAACACTTCATAGAAATGTAAAGCAACAAGATACACCTAATAAGAATATATGCAAATATTATAAATTATATAGGTATGACTTTCAGGATTTCATCATTTAAGGTTTTAATATTATAGGATTATAATTTTGTGGATTTCAATCTTTAGAGATTTTAGAATTCAGAGATTTTAATCTTTCAACATTCAGGATTTTGGCATTTTGGAATGTGTCTTTCAGGACTGTTATTTTATACCATTTCATGACCTATCCTTTTCTAATTGCCCCTCTCTACATCTCCCTGTTATTGAGTTAAGGATTATATTTCAACATATGGCTTGGGGAGGATAAACATTCAGACTATACTAGGCCTAAATGTTTGTGATCAGGAATCTGAATGAATAAATTTTAATACATCCATAAGAAAGAATAGCATGCTGCCACAAAAAAAATTATGAGAAGGGTTTGTTTATACTAATCTGAAATGTTTTCTCAAATACATGATTAAATGAAAATTCCAAGGAAAACATAGTGTCTCTAATATGTTTCCAAAAGAGGAAAATTATACACACAGAATTTTACTTGCTTAAATACTTTGGAAGAATATAAGACATTTCTAACAAAACTTACTAACTCTAGCAAATGGGGTTTAGGATCAAGGAGAAAAAAATTCATATATTTTATTACTTGTTATATTTTAAATCATAGGAAAAATCACTTCAAACGTTAGGTAATTACATTTATTTACAAATAGAACATTTAGGTCAAGCTTTGTGAACTGTTAAATACTACAAATGTAGAGGCTCACTTTATATTTTATTGACATTAGTTACTGCCTAATTATATATATTTTGAAATGATGAGGCAACAGAAATTTTGTATTACATTTATTTCATCATGAAAAATATATCTTATTGCAAAACATGTTGGAAGATATAATGCTATTAACTTTAATATATAAAGAAATCTACAAATTGCCAAAAGAACAACAATTCAAAGATATAAAAAGGCAATTTATGAAGGAGGAAATGCAAATGGCCAATAAACATATAGAAAGATGTTTAATGCCACTAGCAGACAAGATAATGTAAACTACAGGAAATAATATAATCTTTTATTGTACAAAAGGATGATAATTATAAAGATTAATAACATTGAGGGCAAACAACTGTGCAGTGGAATAGGCAGCCTGGCAAATTATTGGTATAAGTTTAAATTGCTAGTATATATGAGGAGGCTGAATTAAATGGAAGAAAATTAGTTGTGTCTTTTTCTGTTTGGGTAACTAGTACAACTACATAATTAACAAAATTCAACATTCAAAAGATATCAAAGATGGATAGTAAAAAGCATACTTGTACACTTGTTCCATGGTGAAAGGGACACATTTCAGTTCTCCTGTCTGAAAGCAAAACCATGTCTTCTTTTAAATTATTTCAGAGTTTGTTCCTATGCAATATGTGTGTGTGTACAACGATGTGCATAAATGTATAATATATTCATTTTTATAGCTATGATTCACATCATATGCTTGAGAAAGCCAGATGTTGAATATGGGAGACAGAAGAATTGATACTTTTGGATTATGGTACTGGAGACAAATTTTGAGTATACCGTGGACTGCCAAATGAACCAAGAGATCCATTGTAGAAGAGGTGAATACAGAGTGCTCCTCAGAAGCAAGGACAGCTGCACTACATCTCACGTACTTTGGATATGTTGTCAGAAGGGACCAATTTTTGGAGAAGGGCATGCTTGGAAGAGTGGCAGGTCAGTGAAAAGAAGGAAAACCCTCAACTAGATGGACTGACTCAGTGTCTGCAACAATGGGCTTACATAAAAAAAGATGGTGTGCATGGCACAATGTCAACAAGTGTTTTGTACTGTTGTACAGAAAGACACTGAGTCCAACCCAACTTGATGACATCTAACAATAACATAGCTGTGATAGCATACATGTGCATTCTACAGTTATTCTGCACTAATCTGTAGCAATTTTTTGGCAATGGTGTATCCAAATATTCAAATGCATTGCTGTTATTGTTATGTACAGCAGAATGAAACATTCTATGATTTTATGCCAGGCACAGGATCTTATTTAATTTTTATCCCATTGGTGCAGACACTGTGTCAATCCATCTAGTGGAACGTTTTCCACTTTCTTCTTGGCCTGCCATTCTCCCAAACATGACGTCCTTCTCCAGGGATTGGTCCCTCCTGAATACATGTCCAAAATACACAAGATGCAGTTTAGCCATCCTTGCTTCCAAGAAGCACTCGGCTTGCACTTCTTCTAGGACAGATCTGTTGGTTCTTTTGGCAATCCATGGTATATTTAATATTCACCTCCACCACCATAACTCAAAAGCATCAGTTCTCTTGTCTTTGTTCAGTGTTCAGCTTTCAAAATCATATCATGGGACTGAAAATACCATGGCATGAGTCAGGCACACCTTCGTTTTCAATGGGACCTCTTTACTTTCCAATACTTTAAAGAGGTCATTTGCCATAGCTTTCCCAGTGCAATGTGTCTTTTGATTTCTTCACTCCTGCTTCAATGAGTGTTGATTATAGAACCAAGTAAACCAAAATTATGGACAATCTCAATCTTTTCTCCACTTGTTGTGAATTGCATCCTGACCCAGTTATAAGGATTTTTGTTTTGTTGATGTTGAGTTGTAATCTATACTGAAGACTATGTTCTTTGATCTTCATCAGTAAATATTTCAAACCCTCTTCACGTTCAGCAAGGAGTGTTGTGTCACTGCATAACGAAGGTTTTTAATGAGTGTTCCTCCAATCCTGTTGCCACGTTCTCTAAAGTCCAGCTTCTCTGATTATTTGCTCAGCATAGAAATTGAAGAGATATAGTGAAGTACAATAGTTTACTTTCCTTCACGTTTTGAAGACATTAAGGTCTTTACAACCTGATGTTATTTTGACAAAGCTGTACTAAACAGATATATATTTAATTTCCAAAATGAGAAAAGAAAGAGAGAAAATATTTTCATTGCAAAAGATATTTATATCATTACAAAAAGCAAGAATTATCTAATAATACTTTGTTGAACTTATATGCATAACTTTTAATTCATTAAACACTTATCTACTAAAATACACAAAATACTGATACTGATCAAATGTAACACAGAAAAATCTGTACAAAAATAATTACCATAAATCTTTTAAGAAAGCTACTTTACAATTTTCTCATTACCTTTATTTACCATTTAAGCTTTCCATTTGCTCCTCCACAAACACAGAATTAACACAACTGAAGGACTTAAAAATGAATGCTTAGAAATGAATGGACAATGCTGGTTATACCCAGTATCTTGCAATAAAGAAGAAGGAAAAGATTATTCTGAAATAATTGCAATGGACTCAGCATAACAGTGATTTTAAAAGTCTACATTGATTAACACAAACAAATATGATACTGTGAGAAAAATTATAATAGCATGAATCTAGATATTAAACACCACCAGATGGATTGACACAGTGTCTGCAACAATGGACTTAAACATAAATAAGATTGTTTTCCTGGCACAGAATCGGCAAGTGTTTCGATCTGCTGTACATAGGGTCGCTATGAGTCGGACTCGACTCGACGGCACCTAACAACAACAACAAGATATTAAACATGTTAAAATATTATATGACTATTTTAGTTTTCATTGCTATGACAAAATACTTTGCATTAAAATTGTAAGAGGAAGAAAAGATTATTTGGGTTCCTTGTTTCAGAAGTTTTGTCTGAAGTTGGCTGGGTCAATTGTTTCAGGTTGAAGCTAAGTAGTAAGAGCCTGTAGTGAAAGTGGCTGCTGACCTCATGGCACTCAGGAAGTCAGGAAACAGCCAAAAGAATTAATAATTAATAACAAATAAAAATGGAAAAGGAAGGAATCAGGACAATGAATATATTTCTAGGGACTGTCCTGGTGACTTACTTCCTTTAACAGCTCCATTGTCTGCTCTCCACCACCTCTTAGGAATATCTTTCTATTTTGAGTATACCAAGTTGTTAGTCCATTGATTAACTCAGATTCCAATCAATTACCAAAAGCTCTGCAGCTCCTAAACAATCCTTTACCACAAGAGCTAGGGGGTATGGGGATTTCAAATTCATACCATAGCAATGCTATTGTGTGTATACAGCATACATATGAGCATCTAATTTACACATGGCTATGAAATTATCCCATCAGGATGGAAGAAAAAACATTTTCTATGGTCATCTCCCACAGGATCTTTGATTTTGACAAACATTCAGGAAAGACAGTATGTTTGTGGGAGTCTTGGAATCCAGTGAAGAAGTTCTTGCACAGTATTGGACCCAAAACCCTGAGAACAGAAGCAATGAAAGGAATAAAAAGAATTGTGTCACTTTCTGAACCTGACAACTCCTCCAGTGTGGTACATTTCAGTTTCAAGAGAGATTCTGTTGATCCATGATTTCTCCCATGGAGAAAAATAAGAACATTGTGAGTTAGTACCAAATTTTCAAACCATGTGTGTGTGTCTATAAAGTCCACTTCTTTTTTTTCCAACAGGCAGAATACTGTCAGAATATTCTTCAGAATGACTGAATAACTGGAGAGTCTGTGAGCAAAAAAGAGAGGCAAGAATAAATGGCAAGTGGAAGTCAGATGTTGCTGTTAGGTACTGCCTTATTGGTGTCCAGCTCATAATGACCCTGTGTACAACAGGTGAAACACTATTGTCAGTGCTTCTCTGCTATTCATAGGGTTTTTGATGGCGGATTGAATTTTTGCAAGTGGGTTTCAGGGTCCTTCTCTCAGGTCTATAGCACCTGGTGTTCCCAGGTGGTCTCCCATCCAAGTACTAACCAGGCACATCACTGCTTAGCTTCCAAGATCTGACAGGATTGGATGCCACGGTGCTACATCTGTGGGCAACAAAGGGTGATAAATCCTATTGATTGCTTCACGTGCATCTGGAAACACATCTCTGAGAAAAATGGGTTGTCTTAAACTGACCCAAATGGCCCATGGGCACCTCAAAACTCTCTGTGCCTCTTCTCTTCTATATGGATATCCCCCATGTTCGTGGTAAGTATGATCTTCCTCATGGAGATTGAATGTATGAACAGATGTCCAGTCCAACTCTGTGGGATTGGAGAATGAAACATGAACTTGATCATGTTAGGACACCACCCTATGGGTAACAAATGAAAAGCTCTCAGAACCCAGCCTAGCATGGTAAGATTGATATAAAGCATACAATCTTATGAATTCCCCTCTAAAAAGAAACAGGAGTTATAGAATGGAGTCAGCACATTCAAGAAGAGGTATGAGAAAGCCTCAGAATCCCTAGCCAGGCTGATTACTTCCTAAGACTGGAGGAGGCGGCTGTGTCTTCAAATACAAGAAATCTAAAGAAAAAAAAACTCTCCAAATCAAAGAAATAAGAGATTATCAATGGAGCACAATAGAGTTTTAGTACTTATGCTGAAGAAAGAGACCTACAAAATTGATTACAACAAATTCAAAACGATTCTATAAAAGCAGCTCAGTAATCTAAAGGGAACAAAAGTAGACTTCCAAAGGACTCAGAGGAACAATACAGAAACAAAATTACATGTTTCCTTTTCCATCCCAACCTATATTCAGGATCAGCTTGTAATCCAGACAAACTTCTGCTGCAGGGAAGCAGTAAGGAAGAAGATCGCAAAGGTCCTCATTACCACTACAGACAACCACAGTCTTTGCCACTGGGCATTCCTGCAGTCCTCACAGACAATAAGCCTGTCTGAGAAAGCTGCCTTGTTGCACCTAAACAAGCCCATCATATACAGAAACAGAAAATGTAATGAAAAGTCTCCCAACATAGAAGAACCCAGGTCCTGATGGATTCACAGCAGAATTTTACCAAACTTTTAAAGAAGATATAATACCTGTCTTCCTCAAATTATTTCAAAAAATAGAAAAGGAGGGAACACTCCCAAATTCATTCTACAAAGCTACCATCACCCTGATACTTAAACCAGGAAAATATTCATCTAAGATAGAGATTATATACCCATCTCCCTTATGAATGTAGATGCAAAATATTTAATAAAATTCTGGCAAACAGAATCCAGCAGCATATGAAAAAGATTATCCACCATGACCAAGTGGGATTTATACCACAGATGCAAAGCTGGTTCAACATATGGAAATCAATCAATGTAATCCAGCATATCAAGAAACTGGCAAACAAAACCACATGACCATCTCAGTTGATGCTGAAAAGGCCTTTTATAAAGTGCAACACCTTTTCACGATAAAAACACTGGAGAAAATTGGTATAAAAGGTAAATACCTTAATATCATAAAAGCCATTTATGACAAAACTTCAGCCAACATTATATTAAATGGAGAAAAACTGAAAACATTTCTTCTTAGTTCTGGAACAAGGAAAGGATGTCCTATTCCATTTAACATAGTAATTGAATTCCTTGCCAGGGCAATCAGACAAGAGAAAGAAATCAAAGGGATACAGATTGGCAATGAAGAGGTCAAATTATCCTTATTTGCAGATGATATGATCCTATACCTGAAAGACCCCCAAACCTCAACCAGAAAACTGCTAGAACTAATTAACTCCTTCAGCAAAGTGGAAGTTTATAGAATCAACACACAAAAATCAATAACTTTTCTTTACACCAGCTGCAAACAGGAAGAGAAGGAAATTTCAGAAAAAAATACCATTCACAATAGCCCACCAGAAAATTAAATACCTTGGAATCAATCTAACCAGTGACTCTTCAGATCTCTACAGGAAAATTTCAAAACATTAAAGAAAGAAATAGCACCAGACACTGAAAAATGGAAAGACTTCCCCTGCTCATGGATGGGGAGAATTAATATAGTAAAAATGGCTATCCTACCAAAAGCAATCTATAGATTTAATGCAATACCCATTAAAATTCCACTGACTGGCTTTACCGAAATAGAAAAAATGATCCAAAAATTCATATGGAACCACAAAAGACCACATACAGCCAAAACACTTTTAAGCTGCAAATCTAATGCAGGTAGAATCACAATTCCTGACTTCAAGTTATACTGTGGGGCAGTGGTTGCAAAAACAGCTTGGTACTGGCACAAAAATAGGCCCGAAGACATCTGGAACAGAATAGAAGACCCAGGTATACCTCAACACACCTATAGCCACCTTATTTTCGACAAAGGATCAAAGCAAGTAAACTGGAAAAAGGATAGCCTTTTCAACAAATGGTGCTGGGAAACATGGTCATCCACATGTAGGAAAATGAAAACAGACTCACATCTCTCAATATACATGAGAATTAACTCAAAATGGATAAAAATCTCAACATAAAACCAGAAACTTTAAAACTTCTAGAAGACAAGATGCGTAATACACTCCCTCATATAGGCATAGGAAAATATTCCTTAATAAGACTCCAATTGCTCAAGAAATTACAAGAATAGATAAATGTGATTACATGAAATTAAAAAGCTTCTGTACAGCAAAAGAAACAATTAATAGAGTCAAGGAAACACCCACAGAATGGGAAAATATCTTCAAATCCTATACATCACATAAAGGTCTAATTACTAGAATTTATAAAGAACTCAAGAAAAAAAACTCCCCCAAAACCAAATAACCCAATACACGAATGGGCAAACGAATTGAGTAGACAGTTCTCAAATGAAGAGGTCCGTAAGGCCATGAAACACATGAAAAAATTCTCAATATCCCTAGCCAATAGGGAAATGCAAATTAAAACAACTCTGAGATTTCACTTTACACCAGTAAGAATGGCCAAGATCAATAAAACAAATAACAACAAATACTGGTGAGTTTGCTGGGAAAAGGGAACACTCTTACATTGTTGGTGGAGCTGTAAATTGGTCCAACCACTGTGGAAATCAATATGGAGGTACCTTAAAAAACTGAAAATAGATCTACTATATGACCAGCTATAACATTATTGGGAATTTACCCAAAGGGAGATGGGTCATCATACCACCTAGACATCTGCATCTCCCTGTTCAATGCAGCACTTTTCACAATAGCAAGGATATGGAATCAACCAAAGTGCCCTTCAACAGAAAAATGTATAAAAAACCTATGGTACATATACACAATCGAATACTACTCAACAATCAAAAAAAAAATAAAATAAGGCCATTCACAGCAAAATTGATGGTATTGGAGGTAATTATTTTAAGTGAACGAACACAAGCTCAGAAAGAGAAACACCCGTTGTTCTCACTCATATGTGGGACCTGAATCAAAATTATAAGACGGAAAAACAATCCTATACAAAGGTCAGATCATAATAAAAGAAGTAAAAGGCTAAGAATCGATTATTATAGATGGTCTAGCAAATGCATGTAATAGTTCTGACAAGGTAAAAAGAACGTTCACTGCAGGAAAAGTTTCAATCTTAAACGGAACTGGAACCCAAGGATATATACAAAACTATTACCATGCTTAAACTGAGCTGGTGCTACACCTTGACCGCTGATGTCTAGCTTCTATGGAGCTACTCCATCTACAAATCAGTCACTTTTGAGACTTGCCCCAGTGAATGTGAGGAAAGATTCACATTAGCTTTAAAAATACACATATTTTGGCCGGGCGTGGTGGCGCACGCCTATAATCCCAGAGGCTCGGGAGGTGGAGGCGGGAGGATCGCAAGTTCGAGACCAGAGGCAGTCTGCATAACTTAGTGAGACCCTGTCTCAAAAAGTAAAAAAATTGGGCTGAGGTGCAGCTCAGTGGTCCAGCACTTGCAGAGCATGCAGGCGCGAGGCCCTGGGTTCAACCCCTGGTACCGCAAAAAAAAAAAAAAAAAACATATTTTGAAAGTGAAGGGACCCAAGAAGATATTCAGGTATTCTATGCAAATTATAGCAAAAAATAAAACCTATATACAAAAAGGCATAGCAGTACTTATATTGAATAAAATAAACTTTAAGTAGAAACTGTTGCAAAAGTAAAATCTCGTTCAATTCAGGAGAGGTCACTTCTACAAAAAGATATAACAATTATATATGCATCCAACATTGCAACATCTAAATACACAGGGCAAATATTAATGTCATGAGTGGAGAAATACATACAAATATAATAACAGTACAAGTGTTCAATATCTCATTTTATATAAAGGACATATTAGTTAGATAGAATATTAATAAGGAAATACTTGACTGGATCTACACTTTAGTCCAAGTGGACCTAACAAGCACATACAGAACTTTTATTTCAATAGTAGTAGAAGATATATCTTCTGAAAGGACATGGAAAATTCTTTTGAATGGACTATATATTAGACCATAAAACAAGTATTAATACATTTAATAAGATTAAAATCATATCAAGTGTCATTTCTCACTACAATAACAGAGAACCATAAATCATTAAGAAAAGGAAGTTTTGGCAAATTAACAAATTTATTCTTGAGCAATCAAAGGATCAAATAATAAATCAAAAGGGAAGATTTTTAAATGTCTTAAGACAAATGTTAATGGAAATACAATGTATCAAGCCTACGGGATGTAGTAAAAGCATTTCTAAGAAGGAAGTTTACAGCAGTACCTGGGTATTTTAAATACAAGTAAGATCCCAAAGAATCTAACATTACATCTCAAGGAAATAAAGAATAGCAAACTAAGTGAAAGATAGCACAAGGAAGGAAATAATAAAAAATAACAAATAAACAGAAATACACCAAATAATAAAAAGAAAATCAATAAAATGCCAAGTTGGGTTATTAACAAAATAAACATAGTTGACAACTCATACATAAACTTAAAGAAAGAAGACATAAAAAAACAAATCATAAGTAAAAGTGGACCCATTTCATTATATTACTCAGAAATAAGAAATGATCAGAACAGGCTCATATAAGTTTGTACATGACAATTTGATGGTTTAGAAAAAATGAATATATGCCTAGAAAAATACAACCTACAATTTTATTTATTTATTTATTTATTTATTTATTTATTTATTTATTGTGGTACTGGGAGTTGAACCCAGGGCCTCGTGCCTGCATGCTCTGCAAGTACTGGACCACTGAGCTGCACCCCCAGCCCATTTTTTTTACTTTTTGAGACAGGGTCTCGCTAAGATATGCAGACTGCCTCTGGTCTCGAACTTGCGATTCCCCTGCCTCCACCTCCCAAGCCGCTGGCAATACAGGCATGCGCCACCGCGCCTGCCTACCTACAATTTTTGAAAGAGGGTATCACTATGTAGCCCACATTGGCCTCAAACTTGTGATCCTCCTGCCTCAGACTCTCAAGTGCTGGGATTACAGGAATGTGCCACCATGATCAACTAATCTAAAAATTTGAATCAGAAAGAAATAGAAACCTTGAAAAGATGAATAACTTATAAATAGATTAAAAGTTTAACTATAAATACCCTAAGAAAGAAAATCCCATGAGTTGATGGTTTCATGGCCGAATTCTGAAAAGTATTGAAAGATTGATGTAATATCTCTAGACATTTTCCAAATGCTCAAATTAGAGAAAACCTTTTCTGAAATATTTTATGGGGCCAGCATCTCTTTGATGCCTAAGCCAAAATAAACACAGAACATGAAGAAAATACAGGTCAATATTGTTGGTGAGGAGTGTGGCAGAAATCCTCAACAAAATATTACCAAACTAAATTCAATAGATACACATCATGAACAAGTGGGATTTGTTCTTGACATTCAAGAATGATTTAACATGCACAAATCAATCAACGTGATACTTCATCCTAACTGACTGAATAAAAAAGCCCTCATGATCATCTTAAGTGAAAGTGACATAGAAATATCTGGCAAAATTCAGTTTTCTCCCTCAATAGAAACTATCAGCAATTTAAATATAAAAGGAAATTCCTTCAATATAGTGTTGTTGTTATGTGCCATCGAGTCATGTCCAACTCACAGTGACACTCACTGGTTTTCAATGGCTTATTGGTTGAAGAGCATTTATGATTACCTCAAAACTAAACATCACAATTAATGTGGAAAATCTGAAAGTTCTTCCACCATAGATGGTTAAATACACACACATACACACACACATATGTTGTTAAAATGTATACACTTATTAAAAAGCAGAACTTGGTTCAAGTAGTTCAGAAAGTTTAGAAATCCCCTTCTTTCTCCTTCTGTCAGGCTCTCTCTGATGAGATTGATAACTCATTGCTAACATCATAAGTTTTGCCTGCTTTTAAACATTTATGTCTGTGTGTGTGTGTGTGTGTGTGTGTGTGTGTGTGTATACACACACAAATACACACAGGAGAAGCATGTGGCAATCCATTGACATTGAAACCCTATGAGCATCAGTATGAGTTGGACCCAAGTCTATAGCACTTATCAATAAACAATGTGTGTATATGTGTGTGTGTGTATGTGTATGTATATATATATTTGTATGTATATATATATATATATATTCCAATACACACATACATACATATACATATACACACTTCATGTAGGAAAAAATATATGTATATATATATATATATATATATATATATATATATATGTGTGTGTGTGTGTGTGTGTGTGTATACACACACATATATACAAACATACAACTACACACACATACATACATACATATAAGAAAAAAATATAAGACCAAATTACATGTCAAATGAGACTCTGGAATTTGCCCTTGAAAGTTGAGCAGCTAAAGTGAAAGGAATACATGACAAAATTCATGAATTAAGAGGAGGTTTCAAAGGGCATCTCTAGAAGACAAAATCAAATATTATAGTGGCATGCACAAAGAACTGGAAATAGAAAACCAAAACAGTGGAACACACTCTGTTTTTCTCAAGAATAATAAATTGAAGAAAAATTTCAAGGTTTGAGTGGCAACAGTGAAGGACTCTAAAGGGAAAATATTAAACGCTGCAGGAAACATCAAAAGAAGATGGAAGGAATACAGTTATTATACCAAAAATAATTGGTGGCTGACCTATGATTTCAAGGGGTTGCATATGATCAGGAACCAATAGTAATGATGGAAGAAGTGGGAACTGCCTTGAAGGAATTGGCAAAACACAAGGCTCCAGGAACTGATGGAATACCAATAGAGAGATTTAAACAAACAGATGCAGCACTGGAGGAGCTAACTTGTGTATGCCAAGAGACTCGGAAAACAGCTACCTGGACAATTGACTGGAGCAAATCCATATTTATGCCTATTTCCAAGATTGGTGATCCAAACAAATGCAGAAATTCTTAATATTTAGTAGATAGTCAAGAAATATTTCATGGAAGAATAAACTAACATAACCAACCACAGGCACTATATAATCTATGTTTTCTTATGAATGGTTTATGATTAATTGATAATTGTTCATATTGAAGAGTTCCAAAATTATTATTTCATATAGAGAAAATCTAGAAAGTACTACCAACCAAGACTTGGAATGGTGCATCCTGAACACAGGAGAGTAAAAGAAAAGAGAAGAAAAGAATCTTATAATGAGCATTGGATTTATCCAAGAAATTTTACATAATGTTCATGGCCAATGCTGTTATTACCACCCCTGTGTTATAGTGAAGAAACTGAGGCACAGAGAACTTAAAATCCTACTTATCATCATGAAGGTCGTAAGTTTAATAAATGGAGTTTGAACTTATTTATGATTTAATTTGCTCACCTTTGTTGTTGGTAGGTGCCGCTGAGTCAAGTCCAACTCATAGCAACCCTATGTACAGCAGAATAAAATGCTACCCAACACTATCCCATGCCAGGCACTATGTCAGTGATTCTTTGCTATTAATAGGATTTTCAATGGCTGATTGTTTTGAGATTTTTCTTGGGGATGGGCTGCTCAGCCCTTCTCCCATTTTTGCAGTCCTCACGATCAAACCCAGGGCCTCAGATAGCGCAGAGTAACCCTTGACCAACTCAGGTAAGCCCCAGCCCTTTAGTACCTGATTTATTTGACATTGTTATTCAGTTTAAAATGTGAAAATTTCACGCACATATTGTTAGGTTCATTTATTTTACAAGAGTTTATAATGAACCCACCATCACAGATCAGAATGACTCTCCCCACTTTTAAGGAAGGATTTCTTTCAACAAAAATAAGTGTTTTTCTCAAATACACAAACATAGCCACTTTAGAGTTTTCATTTATTGTCAAAAGGAATAAAGCATCCATTTCTAAGCAACCCATTAGCATTTGCCATTAATTAGTGTCAAGAATAATGAGGTGACTGAGACCAGAGAACTCTTGCATTAATTGATTGTCTGAGTTCCTGGATTAATAAAATCCAATTATTTTTCTTATGTAATTGGCACAAAGTTTATTTGCATCTCCCTTTTAATATGTGTGCTAATGTTATAAGAAAGTAAACATAACAAGCTAATTGTAAATGAGTACCAAGTTCAATTAAATCTTCAGGCTTGACCAAATATCCCTATGTAGAGATTACTTCAAAATCTTTATTTATCTGTAAAATATACACCAAATTCGTTACCCTTGCCACTTGGATTTGTACCTTGATATTGGATCAAGAAATTATTACAGTTTTTTAAACAGAAATGAAAGATCAAAGCACTCTCAAATTATAAAACAGCCACTCGAAAAGAAACACTTTATGTTTCAGAGACTGACTTTCAAGTAAAACAAATAAACTAAGGAAGTTTTATTAGTATTCCTATTAAGATATCTGTCAAGTGATTCCACCTTTGCCCTCTGGAATCCTAATACCAGTTCAGTTCCTGTTTCCTTTATGTCTGCCTTGCTTACCCAAGCCAGCTTTGCACACAGTCCTGCCCAGCTTAGAAACTGTTGTGTGCAAACTCTATTGTCAAGCTTGATGATTTCCAGACCACTTTGGTCTGCCCAATGTGGGCCAACACCAAATGTAAATGTGGAATTATTTGGGTTTAGATGAGCCTTAGGCATCTCTATGCTCAGTGAGATCTTTTTATCAACCTGTCAGTATCTTTTTCTCAGCTCCTACCATTTGATTTTTGCAGGTTTTTTTCACTTAACCTCTATCTCCATTGTTGTAATAGAAATCCTTCCTTAACTTCAAGCCACTTAGTTGAGGCTTAAATAAAGTTATGAGTACGTTATATCTAAGACTTGTAAGCAGTATGCCAGATAGTATCATCAACAAAACCTAGCACAATGTTAAAAACAGTAGATTATGTAGACATAGGAATTTATTTAATTCATTACTATAGTACACCGTTTAAAGTTTACTTGAGAACCATGGTCTGAACAATTATGATTTTAAACATCTTTCATGGCGGTTACTATTTATATGTTCATCTCATACTTTCCCACAAACATTTAGACTTGTATGTGTGATTGTATAGTTGGTATCTCTATTTTGACAGATGTCCATAAGCAAACACTTGGTTATCATTGGAAGCCCAACATTTTCCAACCCTGTTTCATTTTTAGCAATGGTCATGTTTACATCGTCGTTGTTCACATTAAAACTTGTAAAGTCAGCTCCTCTTTTTATGTGTCCTTAGCTAAGTACAACCTGTTAGCCAGCACTGTCAATTGTTCCTTAGACTAAATCTGATTCTAAACAGTTTTTCACCTCTACTACCACTTTGCCCTACCCCAGGGTTCCAAGCCACTGCTGTCCTGCTTCTCAGTTGTCATAATAGTTTCTATCTCCCAATTTACCTAACCACATGCTATTCTCAATGGAGAAGACAGAATGGATCTGTTAAAAACTACATCTGATCATGCCACAAAATCCAACATTGTTTTCTCTCTCACACAGAATAAAAAGTTCTTGATACTCATTTACAGAGCTCTGTTATTCAGCATTCTTTTACTGCAAAAATACCTGAGGTTGTTATTGTTGTTAGGTGCTGAGTTGTGGCCAAGTCATAGCAACCCTCCTAGTGTTTTCAATGGCTGATTTTTTTCTGGATTCTTTTGGGAGTGGGCTGCCACTTCCTTCTCCTATTTTTGCAGTGTTGTGTTTCGAACCTGGGTGATCAGAGAGTGCGAAGCAGCACTCCACCAACTGAGCTAAACCCCAGACCATGCTGAAGTAATCAACTTATAAAAAAAAAAAAGATTTATTTTGGCTCACAGATTCTGAGGCTTCACTTCGAGACTGCTTGACTCCATTGCTTTTGGGCCTGTGATGAGGCAGCACATCATGGTAACAATGTGTGGCAAAACAACTAGAAGATACCGGGCAAGAAGAAGGGGAATAAAGAGGAGCTCTGCAGCCATCTTCTTCCCAGACACTTTCCCAAGATATTAATATCAATGTGAGCTTCCTCTGAGACAGATGGCTTGATCTGGCAATCAGTATAATATCCTCTGTAGATAGCTGGATTCCTAGTAGATAATACACTTTTGCAAATGACTTGGTCTTAGCCAGTAATATTATTTTTTTACAAGTGTACTGGTTGGTGGGGAGAAACACACTTTACATATGAACAGAGCAGGGACCTGAAGGCTGGGCTAGGCCAGAGAGGTACCACCTTTGGGGCAAGACTCCTCCTATGATAAAGAGGAAAAGCTATTGTACAACCCAAGAGGACCAGACTAAGTGAAAAAGTGGAGGAAATATGACACATTTGAAGACAAGATAAAAAAAAATGGGAAGACTATCTGTACCCTTGCTAAGATATAGACTTGAAAACCTCTCAGGCTCTAACCCCAGATGCTGAAGTTTAAGTCATCTGTAGGCCTATTGCTGGACTGCCTGCTTTCTGATTTGCATCTCAGAAACTATAACTTTCTCTGTCCTTTGGTCTTGCCATCTTCCACCTCCCTATGTCAACCTAACTCCCAAGCTTCCTTGCCCTGAGCACACAACACACTCTTCCCTTCCCCAACTCTAAATAATCTATTCTCAAAGTTCCTTTCTATGTCTGTTTTTACATTTTTTTTTAATCAGTGAGATCACAAACCCAAAGAGGTAAGCAGCTGCCCAGTGATAGCCTCATGACGGGGAAAGCAAAAGAAAGATGAAGAAATGTATTGCCCACAATCCTATTCCATGTCCTAATGGGGTCACATTAGGCCCCATGGTCTAAACTTTCTATTATCTCCTGATAGTGACTCCCTGGGGACCACGTCTTGAACCTAGGACCTTTGGGGGATACTTCAGACTCAAACCATAGCATTTCATTCCTGTGCTCCAAAGGCCCATGTCTATCTCATAATGCAAAATGCATTCAAATTATCTGCAAGAGTCCCCAAAATATTAGATACTCCAACATTTCTCAAAAGTCCAAGTCCAGGGTCTCTTCCAAGACTTATATCAAATGCAACTGTGATTCCATGTAAGTATTCAAAAGTCAAGTTATATACTTCCAAGAAATAAATGATGATGGGAAAGGTACAGGGTAAACATTTCTGTCTCAAAAGAAAGAAATGGAGAACAATAAACTGTAATTTGACTAGAGCAAGAGGGAAACCTCATGGAGAAAATATTAAACTTTAAGTTTCTATACCTAGCATCTGGAGCACAATGTGGTGAAATGTGGGCTCCCAAAGGCTAGACAGCCCTGCCCCATGGCTTTGCAAGCTGAAGCTCACCTGGCCTCTTCCATGAGCAGGTTTATACACATTCCCTCCCTCTTCTCTTGTCAGGTATTATTCATTGCTGGCCTCTGCCTTCTTGGGATCTTTACTACGAGGTCAGCTTCATGCTCACAACTCCATGCAATGACCCATCAGGGACTTCTTGCAGAGAGTCTGCACAGGTCACATACTGCTTGCCTCCCAATGTTTTCCTTGGAAATCTCCTTCAATGCCTCAATGATCCTATAATAGTTACATTCAACGGCCAGGAAGTTCCTTGAGTGTGATAATACCCATGGTATATGTATGTGGGGCTGGATGGGTTCCTATTCCTTTACTAAAGGCTAGGCTCTGTAATTTTCTTAGGAGGTGGCATAAACTCAGTCTTAAGAAGCACTTGAAAGTTCAGGTTGGCATCTCTTAAATTTCTGGCTTCATAAAAGAAAATAATCCAACAGTCTCACCACTCAAGCCCAGTTTACAACCAACTACTTCCAGGATATTAGAAAAAAATGTACATTGTTTAAAATAATAAGCAACTGAGTTTAGAGGTATTTATGGTGTAATAATAGATACTTACAGAGTGGGATAAACAAAAAAGTTTCTCAGAAGTCAGAAATGAATACAAATTTTCTCATGAATTAGGCTATGAGATTAAAATAATAAAATGAAGTAATTATTCTTTTACATTTTCGTTCAGTTACTAGGAAATTCACACTATGTTTTGTACTCAAGTTTAGTTATTCATTTAGCCTAATTTTCAGAATATAATTATTCTTTCCTAAATTGCTAATTTATTATTTAGCTCTTAGATTAATCTCATTATTATATTTGGTAGAACTTACATGTCAATGCAGCAAAAATATTAATTATTTACAATATAAAAGTTAAAAGTTAAATAAATGTGCTTGGTATTAATGTTATAATAGTTTAAGTATTTGTGGAGTAAAAGTTTGAATTAAAGTGTGTTGATTAGCATGTGAAAATAAATGCTTTTAATTAACAAAACTTACTCTTGGAGTTCACAGTCTAGCTTATATCATTATTAAGCAGATACATTCTATCATCTGTCTTCTGTGTCTTAATAAGCATACATTTGAACTAAGCATAAAAGATATAGGACATCAGAAATGAAGCTAAATATTTTGCCTATCCTTAAGTTAACTTTCCAACTGATTTCTATACTACATTAAGTATATTAGTTCCATTCCTCTGATGTTTAATATATTTAAACAGTATCACAATCTCAAACAATAAATTCTGAAGTGAATTATAAATTAGAATAATAAGATCTTAAGTTGCTTTTAACCATATTCTTTAAGCTAAAAAAATTAAAATTTTTTTCCCAAACCGTGGATTGAAAATAGAAAGCCAAATGTTGCTAAAATGCTATACTGCTCTTTGATTTCCACAATTAATTTACAAGAACCTCACCATATACAATGTCTTCACAGAAACATGCTTGAACACATGTATAAATTCCTTTATTTGAAAATTAAGTTTTGAATTTTTCCCTTTTCTTTTCAGACAATTACTCCTAAT
>VMDO01016613.1:0-47312 GCA_007922755.1 Pedetes capensis
AAGAGGTACAACCAGAGTGCTCCTTGGAAGCAAAAATGGCCAGACTGCGTCTTACATATTTCGGACATGTAGTCAGGAGAGAACAATCCCTGGAGAAGGACATCATGTTTGGAAGAGTGGCAGGTCAACGGAAAAGAGGAAAACCCTCCACCAGATGGATTGACACAGTGTCTGCAACAATGGGCTTAAACATAAATAAAATGGTTTGCCTGGCACAGAATCGGGAAGTGTTTCGATCTGCTGTACATAGGGTCGCTACGAGTCAGACTCGACTCGACGGCACCTAACAACAACAACATCTTTTGTTTCAATATCCCTTTTATACTCTTAACAATAAGGGGAACCCCAGAGAGCTTTTGTTTACGTGAATTCTAGCTATCAAGATTTTCTGTATTAGCAATGTTAACCTAGACCTATTGCAAGTTAACATTTTTAGTGAGAAATAACTATATTTTTCAAAAATTAGAAGAGGAATGGCACTGTTTTACATTTTTACAAAACCTTTTAATGTATTCTTAATAATGGCAGCTGGCTTCTCATATCTACATCTGCATTCAATTTGTTGTAGTCTTGCATTCAAATAGCCCTGGAAAACCCCATTGTACACTCTTGAGGCAATGTGAGTGAAAAAGCCAAACTGTCTTCTGTATCCATATTAATTTTTGTTGCTGCTGTAACAAGTTACCACAAATCAGTGGCTTAAAACAAAATAAATTTGTTATCTTGTGTTTTGATCTCAGAGATTCCCTTAAAAGGATTTCATGGAATTTTGGAGTTCCCCAGATTCTTGTATGAGAACTACTGCTCTGTGATATCCTTAAAATGTTCCTGTGTTTAACAAGGTACTTCTCAAGGCCGACTTCTTAAAAAGTAGATATAACTATAAAGTTATTTTTGAATTCTACATTTTTATCACTCCTACTCAGTAATGGTCTTCCATTCTTCAGACTAACAAAGAATAAATCTAACCTTTCTATAATGTTGACAGCTGTTCAAATATTTAAAGAGTGCTTTGTTGCCCTACATGGCTTTTCACTTTTCCACATTAAACACAGTCAGATCCTTATAAGAAAAGTTATGATGATGATGACATCGACAATGATACTCTTTCTCCAAAGTCTACTTATACATCACAGCTGAATGTCAAATTGCCATCAACTCCATTCAGATGCCTCTAATGAGAAATTATCTTTATTTCCTTAGATTTACCATTGCACATTATAAAAAACACTCATTTATGTCCAAGGCTCTTCAATGTGACAAAGATCAAAAGTTTCTTGCTAGTAAGGTCTTACAGTTATTTTTTTTCTTATATTATATACAGGTTGCCTGCAGCCATATAGCTGGGATTTAGCTCAGTTGGTAGAGTGATGCTCTGCAGTCTCTGAGGTCCCAGGTTCGATTCCCAGCACCACAAAAATGGGAGAAGGCAATCCACTCCCAAGGCAATCCCGAAACAATCAGCCATTGAAAACCCTATGAGGGTCACTATGAGTCGGACACACCTTGACAGAACCTACCAACCAACCAAAAGCCTACAGCCATACCACTGTGGTGTCCGATCCCAACAGATCTCGGGAGCTAAGCAGGGTCGAGCCTGGTTAGTACATGGATGTGAGAGACTGTCTGGGAACACCAGGTGTTGTAGGCTTGGGAGAAGGACCCGGCAACCCACTCCCAAAAATCAGTCAGCCATTAAAAACTTATGAATAGCACAGAAGCACTGACAATAGTGTTTTGTCTGTTGTATATAGGGTCGCTATGAGTCAGACATCGACTCAGCAGCACCTGACAACAACCACCTACACAGGTTAGTATCTAGTAGAGAAGAAATCCACTGAATGGGTTTGAATGAGAGAATAAAAGAGTTAGAGCAAGCTGGGCGTGGTGTCGCACACCTGTAATCCCAGCGGCCTGGGAGGCGGAGCCAGGAGGATCGCAAGTTCAGGACCAAAGGAAGTCTGTGTAATTTAGCGAGACCCTGCCTCAAAAAGTAAAGAAAAAAAAGGGGGAGGGGGCTGGGGGTGCAGCTCAGTGGTCCAGCACTTGCTTAGCATGCAAGTACGAGGCCCTGGGTTCAACCCCTAGTACCAGAAAAAAAAAGAGAGAGAGAGCAGAGTCATAGCTGCAGCAGCCATGGTTACCACAGGGCTCAGGGAAGGATCCTATTTGGGGCCTCCATGTAGGAGGCCTGAAAGCAAAAGTTCTGGCCTGCAGGCCACATATCCAAGGGGGAGGGAGCATAGCAACATATCTGTGGGGTGTATTCATGCTGTCACAGAAGAACCACTGAGCACACAGTCCTGAGTCCTAGGAAGAAAGCCTGAAAAAGAAATGGGACATGAACAGCTCCATGAAACTCCCCATAAGAAGAGGCCACAGTGCAACACCACACTGGGCCCATGTTCTAGCGAGTACCAGAGGAGGATGGGATTCTCCCACTCTGCAGAGAACAATGCTCAGCTTCTCCAAGGAACAAACTGCTGTTTCAACACATAGGGACCCCATTAAAGCTTCTGCTCAGACAGAGCGAAGTGCTCCATGACAGGCAGTGGCAGTTTTAGTAGAGGCAGATTGTTAAACCTCTTTCTTTAAGAATTAGCTCAAATGTTTTCTATAATGTGAAGGCAGAAGAGAGGAGAAACAGAGCCAGAGTAACTTCCCAGCCTCCCAAATGGTAGCACTTTCCTCCTCCTCTGAATAAGGTAAGAAGGGAGGAGAGAGGCGGCTGCTCCCCTGTGAATCAGAAGCAAAAAAACTCACAAAGCACCTTCATGTGAGGAAGGAGGAGGAAGACACTTACCAGGTACCATATGACAATTCAGAACCTAGCCTTTATCTTGGAAAGCATAATCTAAGCAGAGAAAGAGGATTATGATTGGGACTCGGCAGTCCAGTATTGTGACTAGAGCCAAAAGAAGAGAAATTCTGTTTGGGCTCCTGTTTGTTACCCCTGGAATGGTGTGGTCTGAAGAAACCCAGGCTACAGCTGCACATACTGACTTGGCTTCTTCATACCTCTGCTTCCCAGAAAGAGACTCCTGGACTCCCCATCTCCCATTTTATTCCACTGTCATTGTAATTCCTGAAATGTCAGAAATGTTTCTCAGTTGATGAGATTTAGCACTTTGCCACAGGACTAACACTTAACTTCTGCAAACACTTGAGTCAGCTCTTATTGGAACTGATTTTTTTTTCTTGAAATCAAATCCATTCACTATTAACAACTTATGAACAATTTAGATGTATTAGCTTCAAGCTAATTAGAAACATTCAAAGTGTGAAAAGGCAAATAAATATAATTTATTCCTTATTCTCTAATGAAACCAGATGAGCATGCTGATCTTAGACTTCTGGTGATTTAGGTATATACGTGGAACATATTATCACAATGATACAAAATTTAATTTACACAAGCAAATTCTCATCCAACAATTGCATAACATTTGGTTCCAAGATTAGAAAAAAACATAAAACCAAATGTTACTTTGGACCAAAAAAGAATTTTAGTTTACCTTCTCTACCTTGCACATTCAGATTTCTGTATCTGTTGTTTTTGTTGTTGTTAGGTGCCATCAAGTCGGTATCCGACTCATAGCAACCCTCTGTAGAACAGGGGAAACACTATTGTCAGTGCTTCTCTGCTGTTCATAGGGTTTTCAATGGCAGATTGATTTTTTAGGAGGGGGTTGCCATGTCCTTCTCCCAAGCCTACAGCTTCTGGTGTTCTGAGGCAGTCTCCCATCCAGGTACTAACCAGGCCCGACCCTGCTTAGCTTCCAAAGAAATCTGATGGAATTGGATGCCACAGGGCTATGGCTGCAGGCTCTGTATCTGTACCTACCCTTAATTAGGCAAGTCTTTATCACACACTGCTCGGGTTTAGCTCAGTTGGTAGAGCGCTGCTCTGTACTCTCTGAGTTGATGGGTTTGAACCCCAGAACCACAGAAAAAAAAAAGGCAGGATAAGGATGTGGCAATCCACTCCAAAGCAATCCTGAAAAACAATCAGCCACTGAAAACCCTTTGAAGGTCACTATAAGTTGGACTCAAGTTGATGGCACTTAACAACCAACAACCATATCACTAAGTGTCTACTGTGGCAAGTACTGTGGTTTGCCCTCTCCATACTGGTCTTTGCTTCTCTTTACCCAGACTTTGGGTCATGTGCTCAAGAGGGATAAGCCTCACTCCTTGTAAAACAAATATAGCACTCCCCTTTAGGGTGGTTGCTAGGTGCTGTGAGGCTGCCAGGCACTGTGTCAGTGCTTCCTTGCTATTCCTGAGCATTTCAGTGGCTGGGTGTTTAGGAGGTGTTTCAAAGAGTGGGTTGCCGGGTCCATTCTCCCATACTTGTGCTGCTGGGGACTGAACCCAGGTGCTCTCATATCAACTGAGACATAGTTTGTCCCACTTTGTACCACTTGGGTTTCAGACATTGTGTACTGGCAATGGTGACTAGTATTGTCCTCTGCCAATTGTCTGTAGTCATAGGTCATTTATTGCCATACTCCAATTGCCATCAGAATCCTTTGGATCCATAATTCACTTCCAGACAGGTCTTTTTAGATGCTTTTTACCACATTGCACTAGACAAATCTACCAAAACCTCTCTTTCTCTTATAGGTATCCCCACTCTCCCTCCCTCCCCTTCATTCCTCCTTCTCTCTATTCTTTCCTTCCTTCCTTCCTTCTTCCCTTTCTTCCTTTCTTCACAGGATTCAAACTTTCATCATAGTCTGCAACTCTCCTGGCTTCCTCACCATTTTCTCTCACCAATGTTTCACTCAATAAATCTGTTTCACATCCATTTCCATCTTGGCATCTGTTTCCTGGAAGGTCAAGAAAAACAATTTTAAAAAACTGAAACTAAAACTAAAAGTGATTTATTTCTTGGGGGGGTCCTCTTCTGGGATCATAATCTTAACCACATCTCCTCCAATCCCCCTCCTCCTGCTTTCTAATTGAATTTTTCTTTTGGGTGAGAATGAGTAACATTATCATTCTGTAAATACTTCGATTTTATTGTTTATTGTTAAAACTCTATAATCTAGCTTCCAGCTTTCTTCTTTATTTAAAAAGTCAAGCCTTTGGAATTTAAAACAACAAAATCCTCAAACTAAACAAATGAAATAAAAAAAAAATTTTCTTCCTTTCCCTTGCTGTTGCCTTTGTTTCCATAGTACGTGTTCAGCAATAGTCCATTCAGAAATTCAATTTATCCCTTGGTTTTGAGATGTGTTCACCCTATTTTTGTGGGGAGTGCAATAAAAAGAAGCTATCACTAATGCTTTAATGGTGGAAGAAATATAAAATGAAGTATAAAACTCTAAAGGAATAGAAAATGGCATGTCATTTAGAATCAAAATCACTGAAGTATCATTTAATATCACTTAGAATCAAAACATTTTTATTCTCATCTAGGCACCCTCTCCTCATGGTCTAGGACTGATGAGGAGGAACAAAGAGTTCCATTCTAGGTATAATAGGAATAGAATACATCTAATTGCTTCACATTTCAGATCTACTTCTTTGGAGGATATCAGCCCAGCATTTCAAAACTTCTTGTGAACCACAGATTGTCCCACACCTTACATGAGAATTGGAGCAAGTCAGCTTGAGGCCAGGACTTTGAGCCTGGGAGAGAAATGGATGTTTATGAAGAGAGTAGCCATGCTTTGATTTGAGAAGATTGGAGTTATTAATTCTTGGCTTGAATGTACTGCAAAATGCTTTACATCCTAGAAGAATAATCAGCAGAAGTAAGAAAAGTGTGTGTGTGTGTGTGTGTGTGTGTGTGTGTGTGTGTAGAAGTGTTAGGGGAGCAGTATCATGAAAAAATAAGACTTCTCTGATGGACTGTGAACTTTGAAAAGGACTGAAGACTTCAAAAAGTGAAAACACTGATTTCAGTGGTATTAGCTTAATATGCAAGAAAGGACTTTGAGGAGGAGTCTTTTCATGATGAGCATTAAGATTTTCAAGCAGTGGCATGCCCTTCTTTCTTTTGGTTGATTTAATTTTCTTTCTGTTGGAAAATGGAACTTTGACAGTAGTTTTGCATAAGGGGAATGGGTAGCTGAGAATAAACAAATAGGGCTGTGGTAGTATTGGAAATCTGGGGGAATCAGAGAATAGGTTCGGGTCCTGGGCTACCCCAGCTCAGCTGGAGCCCACTCTCCTGACCAGTGAAGACCAGGATCTAGGAGGCTGCTTGTTCACTCCCCATTGGTGAAGGACAGGCAGTAGCATCCACATACATGGAGATGTCTTGGCTTCTAAGGCTGGGATCTTTAAAAGGCAAAGAAAGGAGTGGGACAGGAACCCCTGAGGAAGAGCAGGGAGGGCCCTGAAGGAGTGAGATGAACATTCCATCCAGATCCAGGCCCAGGCCTCAATGAGTTGGTCATAATATTCTTAAGAAACAGACCAGAAAGAAACATAGTTTCACCAACTTAGGAGAAGAAAACATAGATGAGAATAAATACTTTTTGTGGTGGTTTATGGATGAAATAGAAGGGTAAATTGATAGAGTACATTTTATTATTAAACATACTTCCCCCATTTTTACTTTTGTTTTTTACTTTTTTTATTCTTAGTACTTTAATGGATCCTTTTTTTTAACATTTCTTCTACCATTTAACGGTGGTGAAGTTTTTCTAATGCCATCACTATCAGGATAGAAATGACACAGGAAAAAATAAGATCCAAATTTTGGGATTCTTAGTCTTTTATAACCTCTAGCAGATGTAACAGTTTCAAAAGTACTGATTTCAAATGCAAAAGCCAAGCTTTTAAGAGTGAATACTATTATTCTTTCCCATATTTTTCTATTTATAAACTAATTTATACTTCAAAAGCTTTTTTTAATGTTCAAAGCTATAGCTATCTACAGAGATAGAGGGTACAGACTTTACAGTATAAACTACAAAATCTAGAAGAATCCCTTGATTTAAAATAAAATTTCTCCACCATGGTGACAGGAGGTGATGGTTTCTTTCTGGGTAGATAAGGTCCATAAGGGGGAACAAGAGAGTTCTGGGTACTGATGTTGGTCTCTGCCCTTCAATCCTGGTCTTTAGAGGGTTTGGAACTCTGGTATATGAGTGTGCCTTGGAGACCAGTAGAGGGGAGAAGGTAGGTGGGTGGGTGGTAGGATCTCTGGATATGTTTGAATCCCTGAAAGATCTCAGGTCTTGAGTTGAGCATCTGTCTCTCTAGATCTCTTTTAAAAGATGAAGAAACTCTATAGTTACAGGTGACATCACTAATATTTTTGAACAGAATAATTCTTTGTTGTAAGAGCCTGTCTCTTCACTGGGATCATAAAATGTTTAGCACCATCCTTGATCTCCAGTGAGAAGCACCAGTAGCAATCATCCTCACAGATCATGATAACCAAAAAATGTCTCCCAATATTGTCAAATGTCCCCTGAAGGACAAAATCACCCCAGGAAAGAACCAGAGCCCTTATATTAAATTAGACTTGGTTGTACCATCCTCTTCCCTCCTGTGGGAACTATAAGAGCACAAAAAGGGAAAAACATTGAGAATGGAAAAAGGGCACTGAAGAGGACAGAGCAGAGGGACAGCAAGCTGCTTCTACCAACATTTTCCCCCTACAATGAATCTTAGTTCAGTTTTGAGATTTTTATCAGAACTTAAATAAAACCCAAGTTTCTAAATCTAAGAAATGAATTCACCTCCCTAGGAGTCTATCCAAATATAAAGAAGAATTTCTTCAAAAAAACAAGAAAAAATGCAAGACGTAAGAAGGCAGTGAGCAAACTAGTTTCACTGAATATGCTCATTAATGAGCTGCTGAAAATCAATGTAATAGTCCTAAAGCAAACATGCAACTAGACCACCAAGGAACTTCAGGCCTAGAAATATATATAAAAGTGTCTTAGGCAGAAAAGAATAGGTTGAGATTCATTCAATAAAACATTTGCTAATGCATTTGAATAAAAGTATACACCACAGATATTCTGATGAAAAATTTACCTGATGAGCTAATATTGGTAAAAAGCCCATGAGTGTGCACACAGAATGAAGTCTGCAATCTCATACCCAAAACAATTCTGAAAGGCTAAGAAAATTCTGAGTTGTAGGAGTTCTAGAAAAAGCAGTAGCTTCATTTTCTATACCTCAGAGACCTTTAGTGGTAAACATAATGAGGTGAGATCATACCTTGAAATTTTTAAACTGCTTATGGCTTATTTCAGGTTTGTATAGATATAAATTATTTAGCAAGCATTCAGGATAAGCAATGAGGAAGGACTAGGTGATAGAATACTTCTAGGAGCTTCTCCAAGTCCCAAAAGTGAATAGTATGCTATATGAACTTCTTGTTAGAGATTGATTTAGAGTGGAATCATTGAAAGTAGCTTATACTATGGCATAGTCAATGAAACATAGATAGACATCTTTCTGGTATTCTCTGCTTTTGACCAGTATCGATCTGACAAGCAATGATGTCCCTGGTCCCACATCCTCTTCTGAATCTGGCTTGATTTTCAGTCAATTCTTTGTCAATATACCACTACAATCACTTGTGAATGATCTTTAGCAACATTTTATTTCAGTGAGACATTCATGATATCTTTCTATAACTTCCACAATTCATTGGATCCCTGCTCTTGAGAATAGGCACAAGTATGGATCAGTTCCAGTTAGTTGGCTAGGTAGCTGTTTTCCAAATCTTTCGGCATAAACAAGTTAGCACCTCCAGTGCTGCATCTGTTTGTTGAAACATCTCCATTGGTATCCCATCAATTTCTGGAGCCTAGTGTTTCACCAATTCCCTCAAGACTACCTCCTCTTCATCCTTCAGTACCCTTGGTTCCTGATCATATACAGCCTCTTGAAGTGGTTGGTCATCCACCAATTCTTTTGGGGATAATGATTCTGTGTATTCCTTCCATCTTCTTTTGATGTTTCCTGAGTCATTTAATATTTTCCCTGTAGAATCCTTCACTATTGCCACATGAGACTGGAACATTTTTTCTTCAATTCCTTAAACTTGATAAAAATAGAGCATGTTCTTTTCTTTGGATTTATATCTCCAACTCTTTTCACATTATTCTAATATTTGATTATGTCTTCACAAACTGCCCTTTGAAATCTTCTGTTTAGTTCTTTAACGTCATCATATCTTCCTTTTACTTTAGCTACTCAATATTCAAGTGAAAGTTTCAGAGTCTCTTTTGAGATATAATATGGTCTTTTCTTTCTTTTCCTGTCTCTTTAATAAGAGTTTGCTTTCCTTATGAATGATGTCCTTGATGTCATGCCACAGCTTATCTGATCTTTGATCACAATGTACAATGCATCAAACCTGTTCTTGAGGTGATCTCTGAACTCAGGTGGGTAATACCCAAGGTCATGCCTTGGCTGTTGCAAGCTTGTCCTAATTTTCTTCAGTTTCAGTTTGAACCTGCATATGAGCATTTGTGGACTGATCCACAATCAGAACCTAGTCTTGTTCTGAGATCTGATATTGACCTTGTCCATCACCTCTTTCCACAAATGTACTCAAGTTAGTTCCTTAGATGTATGTTCCATCTGGTGAATTCCATGTGTATAGTTTATGCAAAGGCATTTGTGTGAAGCATGAAAAATTACAGATAACATTGTGAAGAATGGGAATACTAGAACAATGAATTTCATTCATGAGGAGATAGTTGTTTGAACATAACAAGGAAACACTGCTTGGTATACAATCAGGAAAGATATGTATCCAAGATGTGCATCATTTCACTGTACCTCTTCAATCTCTATGCTGAGCAAATAGCCTGAGAAGCTGGACTTTATGTAGAAGAATGCAGTATTATGATTGGCAGAAGATTCAATAACAACTTGTGTTATGCAGATGACACAACTCTGTTTGCTGAAAGTGAAGAGGATTTGAAACATGTACTGATGAAGATCAAAGAACACAGCCTTCAGTATGGATTTCACCTCAACATCAAGAAAACAAAAATCTGTACAACTGGATCAGTAAGCAATTGTCAAGAAATCAAAAGTTGCATTGGATTGGGAAAAGCTGTTGCAAAAGATGTCTTTAAAGTATTAAAAAGTAAAAATTTCACAATGAAGATGAAGGTGCACATGACTCAAGCCCTGGTAGTTTTAGTCACATCATATGTTGGACAGCAAAAAGGGAGACAGGAGGATAATTGATGCTTTTGAATTTTGGTACTGGAGATGTACATTGAATATGCCATGGTCTGCCAAAAGAACCAACAGATCTGTCCTAGAAGTACAATCAGAGTGCTCCTTGGAAGGAAGGATGGCTAGAGTGTGTCTTATATATTTTGGACATGTTGTTAGGAGGGACCAATCCCTGGAGAAAGATATCATGTTTGGGAGTAGTGTGTCAATGAAAAAAAGGAAGACCCTCAATTAGATAGATTGACCCAGAGTCTGCAACAATGGACTTAAACATAAAAAAATATCATGTGCATGGCATCTTGTCAGGTAGTGTTTTGTTCTGATGTGCATAGGGTCACTATGTGTTCCATCTGACTTGATTATACCCAAGGTGTCATGTGTGCTAGGCATGCACTCCACCACTGAGCTGCACCCTCAGCCCCTTTCTATTTTTTTTTTTTTTTTAATTTTTGGACAGGATCTCACTAAGTTGAGCAGGCTGCTTCTGTCCTCAAATTCACCATCCTCCTGTCTCAGCCTCTTGAGTTGCTAGGATTACAAGTTTGGTTGTAATTTTTGGTTAGGTATTCATTTCTTATTGAAAGTTTTTCTTTTTTACTTAGTCCAAGAAAGTACACATCAAATATACACCAAACAGACTAGACACAGCTGAAAACCTTGAAAACATATTAAGAGTTGTCACTAAAACTGGAAAGCAGAGAGTAAAGATTGATAAACAAAAGAATTTCCAAGTACTGTGGTGGGACCACTACAAAAGGGATGTTGTATTGTTATAAGGTGCCATTGAACTGGTCCAACTCATATCTACCATATGTACAACAGACCAAACACTGCCTGACACTGTGCCACATCTGGCATTATGGTCAGTGATGCTCTGCTATTCATAGGCTTTTCAGTGGCTGATTATTTGGGGAGTGGGCTATCAGGTCCTTCTCCCAAGCCTAT
Organism: Pedetes capensis; assembly: GCA_007922755.1. Lineage (NCBI taxonomy): Eukaryota > Metazoa > Chordata > Mammalia > Rodentia > Pedetidae > Pedetes > Pedetes capensis. The sequence goes on from VMDO01016613.1 coordinate 11,119, forward strand.
GTTGTTGTTTTTAGGTGCTGTTGAGATGTGTCCAACTCCTAATGACTCTCACAAGGTTTTCAATGGCTGATTGTTTCAAGATTGCCTCGGGAGTGGATTGCCATGTCCTTCTCCTGTTTTTTGAGGTGCTGGGGATCAAACTCAGGACCTCAGAGACTGCAGAGCTGCACTCTACCAACTGAGCTAAACCTCCGTCCCCCAAGCCTATAGAACCCAGTGTTCCCAGACAGTCCCCCATCCAAGTACTAACAAGTCCTGCCCTGACTAGCTCTGAGACCTGATGATATCAAACATCAGGAGGGTACAGCTATAGGCACAAAAGGTATAACATTCATAAAATTGGAAAACCAGAAAGAGAAGGAAGAGGAATGGAAGAGATACAGTAATGGCTCAGAGTTTCTCCAAGTCAATGTCAGACACCAATCCACATATCCAGGAAGCACAGAGAAATCAAAGTTGAGTAAATGTCAATCAAAGAAACAATGAGACAAACAAAAATCTACACTTAACACATTATTTTCAAAGTACACAAATCCTACAGCCAGGTGCAATAGTGCCTGCCTATAATCTCAGCTGCTCAGGAGGATGAGGCAGGAGGAATGCAGGATCATGCCCAGAGGCAGCCTGTACAATTTAGCAACATAATTGTTGTTATTGTTGTTAGATGCTATCAAGTCAGGTTCCACTCATAATGACCCTATGTACAGCAGAATGAAACACTATCTGATAATGTGCCATACCTGGCATTATTGTCAGTGCTTCTTTGCTATTCACAGGATTTTCAATGGCTAATTGTTTCAGGAGTGGCCTGCCAGGTCCTTCTCCCAAGCCTACAGCATCTAGTTTTCCCAGGTGATTTCCCATCCAAGTACTAACCAGTCCCAACCCTGCTTAGCTTCCGAGATCTGATGAGATCAGATACCAGGGTGGTATGGCTGTAGACTAGCAGCATAATAGCACATCAAAAATGAAATAGTTATACATATAACAAAATTTGTACAAGATCTGCATGAGAAAACAACAAAGCTATAATGAATGAAATCAAAGTAGATGGATATACCATGCTCATGGATAGAAAAACTCAACATTGACAAGATGTCAGTTCTTCTCAACTTGAACTATAGATGCAATGCAATCCTAATCAGTACATTAGCCGATTATTTTTCAAATATCCACAAACTGATTCTAAAGTTTGTACTGAGACCCAAAAGACCCAGAATAAGAAACAATATTTAAGAACAAAGATTGGAGACTGTCATTACCCAACTTGAAAACATATTATAAAGCTAAATAAATCAAGAAAATGTTATATTAGTTCAAGTATAGACAAATACACAAATGGAACAGAGAGCCCAGAAATAGGCACATAAATAGAGTCAACTATTGTTTAACATGGGAACAAAATTAATATAATGGAGTGAAGATTCTATTTTCAATAAATAGTACTATGACAACTGAATATCTACATGCAAAAATTAATCTACACAAACTCTACATAACTTTCATAAAATTACCTCAAAATAGATCATACACCTAAATGTAAAATGCAAATATAAAAGTCCTAGAGGATAACATGGGAGAAAACTTACATGACCTTGGATGTGACAATGACTCTTTAGATGAAACATCAAAGGCACAATCTATAAAAGAACTCATTGATAAACTAGATGTCATAAAGTTAAAAATATCTGCTCAGTGAGACTCTGTCAATAGTGTGCTTTATGAATTATGCATTTGAAGTATTACTTAATAAGGTGTTTTATTTCAATATATTGACTAATTTTTCATTTTATTGATTGCTTCTTTTGCTATAAAGAAGTTACTTAGTTTTACATAGTCCCTCTTGTTTATTTTAGTTTTTGGTGCCTTTGCTTTTGGTGAGATATCTAAAAAGTCCTTCCCAATGCCAATATCAAGGAGCTTTCCTCTTATGTTTTCTTCTAGGAATTGTATGGTTTCAGGTCTTATGTTGAGATTAATCAAATTTGAGTTGTTTTTTTTTTTTGTATAGTATAAGACTCCAGTCTCATTCTTTTGCCTGTGGATATCTAGTGTTCTCAACACTATTTATTGTAAATACTATCCTTTCTCCTTTTTGTCTTCTTCACAGCCAAATTGAAAAGTTGAAAATTTGTTTATCATATGTGCTTATGATTTATTTCTTGGCTCTCTGTTCTATTCTACTGGTTTCTGTGTCTGTTTTTATGCCAGCACAATACATTTTTTATTATTATTGCTCATTTATTGCTCATTATTGCTCATTTATTATTATTGCTCATATTATTGCTCAAAAAATTAAAAATAGAACTAACATTTCACCTAGCAATCTGTCTTTCAGGTTTATGCAAAGGATGTGAAATCACCATCTTATAATGGTGTGATGCTTGCAGCCTTTATCTTCATTCTCAAGCTGATTTTGAATACTTGGTGTCTTTTGTGATTATAAACAATTTTTGAGTTGTTTTTCTCTATTTTTGTGAAAAATACCATTAGAATTTTGATAGAGATGGCATTGAATCTGTATTTCATTTTGGGTTGTTGTTGTTGTTGTTAGGTGCCGTCGTGGGTATTTCAGCATTATTACTTATCACAATCCATGAGCACAGGTTACCATTCCATTTTTATGTCTTTTTCAACTCTTGTGTGAATGTTTTGTCATTTCAGTGCAGAGATGTTTCACTTCTTTGCTTAAATTTATTCCTAAATACTGTATTCTTTTTGATGTCATCACACATGGAATTACTTTCTTGATTTCTTCTGAGTTGTAAGCTATCTACGAGATTAGGGGTAAATATGAAAAATATATAAGGGATTCCTACAATTTAATGGGGCTGGAGTTTAGCTAAGTTGGTAGAGTGCTGCTCTGCACTGTCTGAGGACCCAGGTTCAATCCTCAGCATTGCAAAAATGGGAGAAGGATGTGTCAATCCATTCCCCAAGCAATCCCCAAAACAATCAGCCAATGAAAACCCTATAAGGTTCACTATGAGTTGGATTTCAACTCAGTGGCACCTAACAGCAACAATTTAATAGAAAAAAAAACCCTCAAATAACTCAATTAAAAATAGGATTAGGAATGCATACATATTTCTCCAAAGAAGACATAAAAATGGCCAGTAAGCACATGAAAAGTTGCTCAATGTAACTAATGATCAGAAAAATGCAAATTTAAAAGTGAGATATTACCTCCTACCTGTTAAAATGCCTATTATAAAAAAAGACAAAGGGTAACAACTTTTGGTGAGGACATGGAGAAAAGGAGCACTTTTGTGTTGTTGGTGGGAATGTAGATTGGTGCAGCCAAATTGAAAACATATGGGAGTTCCTTAAAAAATTAAAAATAGAACTAACATTTCACCTAGCAATCTGTCTTTCAGGTTTATGCAAAGGATGTGAAATCACCATCTTATAAACATATTTGCACCCCATGTTCTTTGCAGCATTTTTCTTGTTGTTATTAGATGCCATAGAGTCAGTTCCAACTCATAGTAACCCAATGTACAACAGAAAAAAAATACTTTCTGATTCTCTACAAGGAACACAATCTTACAGACACTGTGTCAATCCATGTAATTGAGGGTCTTACTTTTTTTCACTGACCTGTCACTCTCCCAAACATGATGTCCTTCTTCAGGAATTGGTCCCTCCTGACAACATGTCCAAAATATATCAGATGCACTCTAGCCATCCTTACTTCAAAGGAGCATTCTGGTTTCACTTCCTGTAGGACAGATCTGCTGGTTCTTTTGGCAGTCCATGGTATATTAAATATTTGTCTCCAGCACCATAATTCAAAAGCATTAATTCTTCTCCTTTCTCCTTTATTCAGTGTCCAGCTTTCCCAACTGTGTGATGTGACTGAAAATACCAGGGCATGAGTCAAGCACACATTCATCTTCAGTGTGAAACTTTTACTTTTCAACACTTTAAAGAGATGTTTTGCAACAGCTTGTTCCAATGCAATGCATCTTTTGATTTCTGACTGCTGGTTCCATGGATGCTGACTGTAGAACCAAATAAAGCAAAATCTTGGACAACTTCAATCTTTTCTCCATTTATCATGAAGTTGCTTACCAACCCAGTTGTAAGGATTTTTGTTTTGTTGATACTGAGGTATAGTCCATACTGAAGGCTGTATTCATTGATCTTCATCAGTAAATGTTTCAAATCCTCTTCACTTTCAGCATGCAAATTTGTGTCATCTGCCTAACTCATGTTGTTAATGAGTCTTCCTAAACTCCCAATGCCAGATTCTTCTTCATAAAGCCCAGCTTCTCAGATTATTTGCCCAGGTTGTATATTGAAGAGATACAGTGAAAAGATACTATCCCTGAAACACACCCTTCTTGATGTTTATCCAGGCAGTGTTTCATTGTTCTGTTCCAACAACTGCTTTCTGCTCCATGTACAGATTCCTCATGAGTATAATTAAATGCTCTGGTATTCCCGTAGTTCACATTGTTATTCATAATTTATTGTGATCCACACAGTCAAATGCCTTTGCATAGTAGATAAAACATAGGTAAACATGTTTTCAGTATTCTCTGGTTTTGGCTAATATCCATCTGATATCAGCAATGATATCCCTGATTCCATGCTCTTTTTAGAATCCAGCTTGATTTTCTGGCAATTCCCTAAGTACTGCTGCATTCACTTTCGAAAGATCTTTAGCAAAATTTTACTTGTGTGTGATATTAATGATATTGTACAATAATTTCCACAGTCAGTTGGATCCCCTTTCTTGGGAATATGGATCTCTTCTAGTCAGTTGTTGTTGTTAGGTGCCATTGAGTCAGTATTCAACTCATAGTGACCCTCACAGGGTTTTCAATGGCTGACTGTTTCAGGATTGCCTTGGGAGTGGATTGCCAGGTCCTTCTCCCATTTTTGGGGTGCTGGGAATTGAACTCAGGACCTCAGAGACTGCAGCACAGCGCTCTACCAACTGAGCTAAATCCCAGCTATGGGAGAAGGATCTGGCAATCCACTCCCAAGACAATCCCGAAACAGTCAGCCATTGAAAACCCTATGAGGGTCACTATGGGTCGGATACCGACTAGACGGCACCTAACAACAACAACTAGTCAGTTGGCCAGGTAGCTGCTTTCCATATCTCTTGGCATAAACAAGTTAGTACCTTTAGTGCTACATCTGTTTGTTGAAACATCTTCTTTGGTTCTCCATCAGTGCTTGGAGCTTTGCATTTCTCCAATTCCTTCCAGGTTGCTTCTAATTCATCCTTCAGTACCTTTGGTTCTTCATCATATGCAACTTCTTGAAATGGTTGCTCAACCACCAATTCTTTTTGATATAATGACTGTGTATTCCTTCCATCTTGTTTCGATGTTTCCTGAGTCATTTAATATTTTCTCTATAGAATCCTTCACTATTGCAACATGAGGCTTAATTTTTTTCTTCAATTCCTTAAGCTTGAGAAAAACAGAGCATGATCTTCCCTTTTGGTTTTCTATCTCTAGGGCTTTGCACATGTCATTATAATATTTGTTTTTGTATTCTCAAACTGCCATTTGAAATCTTCTGTTTAGTTCTTTAACTTCACATACCTACCTTTTACTTTAGCTACTTGACATTCAAGGACAAGTTTCAGAGTCTCTTTTGACCTGTAATTTGGTGTTTTCTTTTTTCCAGGCTTTTTGATAACCTCTTGCTTTCCTCATGAATGATGTCTTGGATGTCATGCCATAACTTGTCTGGTCTGTGATCATTAGTGTCTATCTCATCAAACCTATTCTTGAGATGATCTCTGAGCTCAGGTAAGATATACTCAAAGTATATCTTGGCTCTTGTAACTTGTTCTAATTTTCTTCAGTTTCAGTTTGAACCTGCATGGGAGCAGTTGATGATCTGATCTACAATCAGCACCTGGTCTTGTTCTGATTTCTGATATTGAGCTTTTCTATCATCTCTTTCCACAAATGTAGTCAATTTAGTTCCTGTATGTTCCATCTGGTGAATTCCATGTGTATCATCATCATTTATGTTGATGAAAAAATATATTCGCAATGAAAAATTCCTTAATCTGACAAAATTCTATCATGTGATCTCCAGCAGCATTTCTATCACCAAGGTCAGATTTTCCAACTACTGAGCCTTCTTCTTGGTTTCCAACTTTTGCCTTCCAGTCTCCAGTAATTATCAGTATATCTTGATTGCATGTTTGATCTATTTTAGGTTGTATAAGGTGGTAAAAACTTCCCTATCTTCATTTTGAGTAATAGTCATATCAATGGGTCTTTCTTTGTTGCTGTTAGGTGCCTTCAATTCATGTCGACTCATAGTGACCCTTATAGGGTTTTCAATGGTTGATTGTTCCAGGATTGCCTTGGGAGTGGATTACCACATCCTTCTCCCATTTTTGTGGTGCTTGGGAGAATGCAGAGAGGTGTTGTACCAACTGAGCTAAATCCCAGAGTGGGCCTTTCTTTAGGCATATGGTTATTATTCTATCACTGACACCTTTATTCTTGAAGACAGATCATGAGATGTCTTTTTTGATGATGAATGCAACCCTACATCTCTTTAATCTGTCATTCTGGACATAGTAGACCTATAATTATCTGATTTAAAATGGCTTATTTGAGTCCATTTTAACTCACTGATACCTTGAATGTCAGTGTTTTTGCACTCCATTCCCTTTTGACAATTTCTAATTTTTGTAGATTCACACTACATTCATTCCATGGTTCAATTATTAATGGATGCTTACAGTTGTTCCTTCTCATTTTGATGCCATGTCAGCAAATGGAAGTACGTGGGGCTTTCCTCCATTCCCATTATTAAGGTAGACTCTATTTTGAGGAGGCAACTCATCCTCACATGTCTTTTGAGTGCCTTTCAGTCTGAGGGGTCTCATTTTCCAGCACTATTTCTTACAGTGTTTCTCTGCTGTTCATAGGGTTTTCAATGGCTAAGTGTTTTTGAAGTGGGATGCTGGGTCCTCCTGCCTAGTCTGCCTTCATCTGGAAGCTCAGTTGAAACCTGTCCACCATGGGTGACCTTGCTAGTATCTGAAATACCAGTGGCATAGCTTTCAGCATCACAGCAACATACAAGCCCCCACAGTATGACAAACTGACAGACCCATAGGGGCAGCTTTATTACCAACAGAAAAAATATGGAAACAACCTAAGTATTTCTCAGTTGAAGAGTAGATAAAGAAATGGTAAGATAGATAAATCAATTTGTTGTTGTCATTTTAGGTGCTGTCAAATAACTTCCAACTCATTGCAACCCTCATAGGATTTTCAATGGCCGATAGTTTTGGGATAGCTTTGAGAGTGGATTGTCATATACTTCTCCCATTTTGTGATGTTGGGAATCCAATTGGGGTCCTCAGAGAGTGTAGAGCAGCATTCTACTGAGCTAAACTCCAGCCCATGATAAATTGATAGATACATTCAAATGTTATTCTGTCTTTAGAAAGGAGATTCTGGTATTTGCAACAACATAGATGAATATGTTGTTATTGTTACATGCTGTCCAGTCAGGTCTGACTAATCATGACCCTATGTACAACCCTCCCCAACCCTGCCATGCCTGGCACTATGTCATTGCTTCTCTGCCATTAATTAAGTTTTCAATGGCTAGTTGTTTTGGGAGTGGGCTGCCAGATCCTTCTCCCACTTTTGCAGTGCTGGTGATTGAACCCAAGGCCTCAGAGCTCTCTAGAGCTCTCAGGCCTAGAGAGAGAGATCTCTACCAACTTAGCTAAACCCTATCCCCCTTGAATAACTTTATACTGAGTGAAATGAGCCAGATACACACCAAAAAAGCTACCTGATATCACTTATATATGGAATCTTAAGGAAAAAGAATTCCAATCTGTAGAAACAGAACAGAACAATGGTTTAGGGAGTGGGGTGGAATAGGGAGATGAAAATCAGAAAGTCCAAAGTTACTGTTATATGGGATGAATATACTTAGAGGTATGATGTACAGAATGAGAATTGTAGTTAATCATGTATTATGTTCTGAAAAATTCCTAGGAGAGTAAATTTTAGGCATTTTTAACCACAAAAAAGAAAAGTAAGTATGTGATAAAATGTCTAACTTTGCTTCACTATAGTAATCATTTCACTGTGTATGTGATATGAAATCTGTTGGACACCTTAAACATAAAAATTTTAAATGAATGTTCCTTTTAATGTAAGGCCATGAGGATTGTCTCCTATATCCTCTACATAAGCTACTTATTCCCCTTACCCTCATCCAGGATGAGTTTGAAGTAAGTCTGAGGCATCATATCATGAAATCCACAAATATGTTAGTGTATACCCAGAAAATAAGAGCTCTTAAAAATCTGTAATATTAATGTCATTTGCAGCAAAGTGGATGGAACTGGAGACCATCATCTTAAGTGAATGAACACAAGCTCAAAAAGAGAAGTACCATATGTTCTTGCTCATATGTGGGGCTGAATCATTCTTAAAGGAAGAAAACATCCTGAACATAAATTGATATATAAAAAATGCATAAGTTTAGTGTAGAAGGGACAATATAAGGAGTAGAAAGAAGAAGGGAGGGAACTAGCAGAGGAAAGCGAAGACAGAAGAAGATGGGATGGGGAGGAGGGCCAATATGGAGGGATAAAGGGGAGGTCAATCTTAGTGTAAGCAGCAAAATTTCACGAGTATATTGGAAAAATAGGGGACAATGACCCAAATAAGCATCAGAGTTTTATTCATACTAGCCATAAGGCTCCATCAACTTTGTGAACTGATGAAAGTGTTGCTAGAAGTGATGTAAAGGATGCATAATGGAAAAAGCCAATGCTGTATTATTCTGTACCCCATCATCATTTACTAATAAAGGGAAAAAAGAATGTCCAACCTAAAAGAAATCCATGATATTATTGAGTAGGGAAGATTAGGAAGATGAGACACATGCAGAGAATTACAACACAGGGCTGAATGTGGTAATGGTTTAAGAAAAGTACAAATGAGCCATGGGAGTTCTGGGAAAGGGGAAAAATTTGTAGCCTTAAAGAACAACTCACCCAGGGGAAAAGATGTACATTTAGGAAAGTTTACGAATGTTTGTTTTTGGTTTTTCTCAGAAAATTGATTCTGAAATAGTGCACAAGAGGAAGTTCCTCTTGTACATGGAATACTTGAGGATTTTGTGTTCTTTCCCTTTTCCCTAGTAAGCAGGAAATAACAGCAATAAGGATTAGTTAGAAGCAAAGAAGCTGTGGTTATGCATTATCTTAGATGAATTTTGAGCATGCAAAGCCTCTGGGTTCTATATTGGAAACTTCATGTCCCTAACTGAATACATCCTCTTCTTCCTGGTGTTCAAAATCTTATCTTTAGAGCCAGCCAACTTGGAACACGGCTGTAATCCCAGCTTGTGGGAAGGCTGAGGCAGGAAGAATCACAAGTTTGAGGCCAGAGGCCCCCTGTGCAATTTAGCAAGACCCTGTATCAAAATAAAAAATAAAAAAGGGGCTGGCATGCAATTTAGTAGTACAGCACTTGCCTAGCTCACATAAGATCTTGGATTCAATCTCCCAGTACTGCAAAAAAAAAAAAAATCTTATCTTTAGCTATTGAAAATAGCTTTGAATTGATTGCTTGGGGCAAGGCTTTTCTGAATTATGTATTACAAATGTGTCCAAACATTCTCCAAACCCTTCCAGGCTCTCTTTAGTATTTCTGAAAGATTCATTCATGCACAGCACTAAAATTTATCATCTTGAAGTAAAAGAAAGGATACATTTTTCTCAGATATTTCTTGCTTTTCAAGAATTCAGGATGCATGAGGTTCAAAAGTAACTAAATAACCTATTCCAGAAAATAATGATAGTATTATAACTTATAGAATGGAAAAAAATCTTGTGAGTTCATATTGATATAAATAAATCAATAATCAAAACATACTGAAATCAAATATCTCCAACATGTTGCACTGAGAAGGGCACAGTATCTCATTTCTATGGGATTCTTATACAAAAATACTCACCAATAGTCCTCAGAAGTGGCAAAGTCATTAAAGATAAGGAAAAACTGAAGAACTGTCAGACTGGAGGACACACAGGAGACATAACAATCAATTTTAACATGAGATTCTGGATTTTCTAAAAGAGGAAAAGGTCCTCTAGTGGGAAAACTATAGATCTATAGATTATCAATGTTATTACACCAATGTCAATTTTCTGTTTTTGATAATTATACTATGGTTATATAAGTTGTTGCATAATGTTCCCAATGAAAGATAGTTTCCCAATATTATGTAACATTGGGAAAAGCTGGATGAAGGTACAGGGTACTGCCTGTGTTATTTTGCAACTTTTCTTTAAACTTAAAAGTATTTCAAAATAAAAGGTTAAACATTGTTTAAAAAAAAACCTGTTCCAACAATTCCTAAGAGTACCCTTGACTGGGTAGATCTGGTTTAGAAAGGTGTTACATTTTAAATAGCCTAATGGGTCCATATTGGGCTATAGCAGATTTGCTATGAAGAGGAAAGCATTTTCTAGGAGACCTCACAGACTCTCTCTACATGTAATATAACCCTCAGGACAAGCAATATGTTGGTGAAGATTGAGAATGTTTCTTTTATTGTCCATTCTTGCTTGAGAACACCACATCTACTTCCTAGAGTGCTTTGTATTTGTTGTGAACAATGTTTCAGAGAGTACTATGAACTAGAGGAAGCTACTGTGCCACATGCTGACTTCTCTTCCTGGTTTCTTGCACGTATATTGTGCATCTCTGTCTCCTGCTCTTCCCTCCATACATATCTTTGCCCTTAATATCCTTCCCTAGCCTCTACTCACTGAAGTGAAATAAAGACAGTATCAGTCAGGAAAATCCTACTAAATATGTGTATGCATTGGGGTAGGGAATCACTGGGGAAGTTTTTGTGCTACCAATAACCTAACATCTACTTGTCCATCCACAGAAGAAGACAGCTGGTCCTCAAGAATACTGCAGTTAAGTAAGCTTGTATCTGCTGTTGTTCCCTTTTCAACCACTTTTTTTTTATAAATGGCACCCCCTCATCTCCCTTCCCCTTTAACATGAGTAGCTCACACCCCATTATAGCAGATAGAGATTCAATAGCATTAATTACACTGACAGTATAATTAATATCTGTCACATTAATATAATCATTCCTTTCCATTCATGTCATAAATTGTTTAAAGGTTTGGGAAATTACACATTGTGTCAAAATAATACTAAGCCTTATACTGATCCCAGAGAACAGGAAATGTTCCTGGCCAGCCAATATCTTGGGTGTGGGGACAGAGATTTCAGACTGACTGCCTTGGAACAAGGCCTTGATTTACAAAGTTAATGAAACTGTGTACCAGCAAATCTCAGTCCCACTCTGAGCTTCTCACAGACATTGAAGACAGTTTGATCTGTGTCTATGAACTGTGCAACTCAGATGTGGAAATGTCCAAGGAAAGCTTCTTTTTTTGCACTAATTCTCAACTTCTTCCAGGCTTGCTCAACTATCTTGGCCCCTAGATATGGCAGATGTGGAAACAGGATTCAGAAATCCCCTACTCTTGTTAATTAATGAAAATATGTTGGAAGAGAAAGACTGAGATGGATATGCACACGCAGAGGTTTGCATAGTTTAACTTCCATCATGAGTTTCTCACCGAACTTTTCTTCCTTATCCCACCATTGTTACAGTACTATAATTTACCTGCAGTCCTTATTCAAATTTTCAAATTTCACCCTTTTTGTTTTGTTTGCGGTACTGGGGGTTGAACCCATGGCCTCCCACTTGCATGCTTTGAAAGTGCTGTACCAATGAACTGCACCACCCGCCCATTTTTTTTACTTTTTGTGAGACAGGGTCTTGCTAAATTACACAGACTGCCTCTGGTCTCGAACTTGCTATCCTCTTGACTCCACCTCCCAAGTTGCTGGGATTACAGACGGGCGCCACTGCACATGGCTCTCTGGTTTTGTTTTTGTTTTTCCATTAATGTACTGTTCCTGTTTAAGGATCTCACAGAGTAAACGGTTGTCATTTCTCCTCCAATCTCCAAAGACTTTTGGGTTCTTTCTTTCCCTGTACCTCAACAAGACAGTAATTTACTCCTTACATCAAGCTGAGTTTCATTAATTGAGGGTAGTGGACTCTACTTGGACAAGTTACCCTGCTGAGTAAATATGGATCTGTAATGCCATACCAGCCTGCCATCGGATCACATCATACCTAGAAAGCTAAGTAGGGTTGGCCCTGGTTATCCCTTGGATGGGAGTACCCTGGGAGTATTGGGTGCTGTAGGCTTGGAAGAAGGATGCAGCAACCCACTCCAGAAACAATCAAAGACCCTATGAATAGCAGAGAAGCACTGACTTAATTAGCGCCAGCCTGGCAAAGTGTTGGGGAGTGTCTCATCTGTTGTACATGGGGTCGCTGTGAGTCAGACCCAACTTGACAGCACCCAAGGACAAGTACCCAAAGCAACACTGCTCTGCTTCTCACACATCTCCACCCAGTTTGCTTAAGAGGACAGGTCAGAAACCAACGCATTTTAAGGACTTCAAGCTGTAAACACAAGATACTTTACCTTTAAATGTTTTAAGAGTTTTATATTTTAATCAATTATGCATTCTTACTTTAATTAAGAAAGAATATTTCTCCAATTCCTGTAATGAAATTAACACACTAGGAGGAAGCACTATGCTTTTTTCCATGGCATAAAACACTATTCATTGGCATGCTCCTGCACACTTCAGTATGAGAAATGCTAATAGTGCTATTTTATTGCTTCAAGTGTATGACACTGGGTTAGACAAGCTGTCATGACAAAGTGCTGTTCTCCTGCCACCATGATCAACATTGTTCCTCTGGGTAAATGCTTTCCAACTCACACACAACTGACTTACAAACAAACTTTTGGCCCACAATCCACTTATAAGTGGAGGACTGTTTGTTCTAATACAAACAGTCCTTGCCACAGGGATTTTAGAAGCCATTGCAAAAAAAAAAAAAAAAAAGAAAAGAAAAGAAAAAAAGAAAAAGAAAAAAAAGAAAGAAAAAGAGTCTTCTAATTTTATGAAAATCAATAATTTCTTCAAGTTGTACTTTGTTTTTTTCCTCCAGATAGCAAACTGCCTTCAAGCAAAACTTCCTGGTATGGATATCTAGTTGAAAACAGAGTCTTCCAACAACAGAGAGAAGATAAAAGGGAAAGCAAAATTGAACAGAATGCATTGATACTCAAGGGCCTTTGATTCTGTGCTTTGTTCTTTTGCTTCAGAATTCAATTTTCCTACCCAATTTTCTGCTGTTCAAATGATGTACTTATTTCATTGCATGGATATGATTTGGTAGACTCCAGTTCTGCAAGTAACAAAGTTGGTGAAAAACTCACAGGAAGCCAACTCCTTTTAGTCTTTTGTCAAGGCTCTTTGTATTTTCAAAGCAATCAAAGGCACTTGCAGGTGGAAAGCAGTGTTGCCAATGAGTACTATGAAAGGCATACTGTGGACATTTTATTCTTCTTGGAGTTCAGTTTTTACTGAAGGCAGGAAGATTGAGGGCATTGTATGAATAATCCTAGAGGATACTGGTGTCATATTTTGAACTGCTCAGCTTCATTTTTGATTTGAGTCACTGCTATTATTCGTTCTGGCTATTGGTTCTACTTTCTCAGGGGCTGAAAACTTTTTCTTCTCCTTACAAGATTTTTTCTAATCCTACTGCTATCGCTCCTTCAGTTGTCATGCATGGAGGCGAGTGACATCATTTATGTAGTACCCCATTCCACACTCCTTTCCACATGAAGTAAGTTGCAGACGGAAAACACACCACAGGAGGAAAATGCCTGTGGCCAGAGCTTCACAAATGGGAATTTAGATGGTGACATGTAAAGATGATGAATGTTGTGCAAAGCTGACTTCCTGAGTAACGTTCAATTCTTTTAACAGGGAATGCCTCTCTCTCCTTACTGATGATTTGGTATATTAGATGTCAGAATGGAGCCTTAAGGCATATCACATTTAAAGAGGCCCATCTGAGTTCTCAACTCATGCTACAATAGAGCAAACTGCATACTACTCACATAAAATCCAGTGAGAGTTCATTATTTATATTAGCAGGTCTACAAACTATAGCCCTCAAACTACATCTAGCCCACTGCCTGATTTTGTTTAGTTTCATCTTCTTGTCTACTACTTAAGGTTTTTAAAAATATTTTTAAATGGTTAGGGAAGACCAAAAGAATGTAATATTTTGTAACTTATGCAAATTAGTTAAGCTTGAAATTTCAGTATACCCACATATAGTTTTATTGGAACATGCTATTATTTTAAGGTGCTGTCGAGTGGGTGTCTGACTCATAGCGACCCTATGTACGACAGGTGAAACAGTATTGTCAGTGCTTCTCTCCTATTCATAGGGTTTTCAATGGCTGATTGTTTTTTGGGAGTGGGTTGCTGCATTCTTCTCCCAAGCCTACAGCACCTGGTGTTCTCAGATGGTCCCCCATCCAAGTACTAACCAGGCCCAAACCTGCTGTTAGCTTCCAAGATCTGATGGGATCAGATGCCACAGTGGTATAGCTCTAAGCATTGGAACATAGTCATGCCTGCTTATTTATGTATGGTTTATGGCTGCTTTTGTCCTACAATCATAGAGTTTAGTAGTTGCCATAGGGACTATGTATGGCCTACAAACTTTAAAATACTTACTACATGGCCCTTTATTTTAAAAAAACTGCCAATTCCTACTCCATGTCCTCTGAGAATTCAGTTTGTTCTAATGATGGACAGCAATGACTAGGGCAGGGGACAGATGGGACAGAGAATCCAGGAGCAGCATGAGAGGGTATCAGAAGGCACATCTGCCAGCATCATAGGTTGTATGAAACTAGAACTATTCTTCACATGCATAGTACATAATTTTAATGAAAAGAACCAAAACTCATTAAAATGGAAAAATTAGGACACAGAAAACAAGGAGAGAATAGCTGTGACTATTCCACGGACCTTCATTTTGCTCCATCCCTAGCTCATATTCTCTGCCTCACTGTCTTTTGTTGTCCCACTTGAAATGAGAAAAGGGAAAGGAGGCAGAAGAGGAAAGATGAAGAATCTTAGAATCTAAGCCGAGTTCTAGGGCAGGAGAGTAGAGGATAAAGCAGAACTAGAAGTGGAAAAGGAGGAGGAAAAGATTATAGAAGAGTAAGAAGGGCCTTGCAAAGTGTTTTGAGTCTCATCATTGCTCCTACCACAAAGTAAGCTTTCTGAAAGAAGACCATGGAGGCTCTGCTAATTGATTGATCGATTGATTGATTAAAGATCAAGAGCATAAAGGACAAAAGATATAGAAAGAAGATAGAAGAGAGAAACAGCACCAAAAATTGGTTTTAACAATAGTAACATGTATAAAAGCAGTTTTTGAACTTTTAATCATTGGACTCAATTAAATTAAGCTTACACTCTCATAGTTGAAATCTAGGTTTAAAAAACGTATGTGTGAGACTTGAAAGTAAAAGGGGGACTATTTATGGTTACAGTAATAGTGAGAGAAGGGAGGTATCAACAAGGAGGTTAATGACGGGGTGAGTAAGAGCAAAATACATGATGTAATTTTATAAAACAGCATGATGAAATCCATTATATTGTACACTACTTAAATTTTTTTAAAACAAAGAAATGATGATTATGATGGAGACTGAGAAAGGAGCAAAAAAGGAACCCAGAATCCAGAAATCCCAGACCTTTGCTATCACTTCAGACAGGAAACCAAGAGGCTTGTAGTTTCCAAGAGTACTGCGTCTTTACAGGCTGTACTGGGTATAGAACCTAGGTCCTCGTGTGTGCTAGGTAAGTTCCCTACCACTGAGCTATAGCTTTGGCCTGCCATTCATCCTTCATTGATGGAACACTTTCTATGTACTTCTTTATCTCATTTTATTCAAAACTTTGCAGAGCAAGGCCAAAGGTATAACTCAGTGGTAGAGCACTTGCCATGTAAAACACATGAGGCCGAATCCCCATCACCACACACAGAAAAATAAACAAAGCAAAAAAAACAAAACAAAAACAAAAACAAAAACTCTGAAAACCACTCAACCTGTTTTCATTTCACAAGTGGGAAAAATGAGGTAGAGACATACCCTGGCTTTCCCAAGGTGAAATAGCTAGAAAGCTCCAGAAGCTGAATTTGAACTCACAGCTGTGCAGGTTTAAATTTTTATTCATTAGCTTTCTATTCCACAGCTTCCTCAGCTTTCTCTTCATTCACCAGAATATTTAACAAGCATCGAATAAGTGCCAGGCATTCTGCAAAAGGCAGGGGAGACTACAACCAGACTGAAAGATGTAACTCAATAGATCTCGAGCTTCCAGCATGACCAACTCTCTACTGGCAGAAGGGCAGGCTACAGAACGACTCATCGCTTAATTTTTTTATTTTATTTATTTTTTTTCTTTCCTTTTCTGCCCTGAGGATTGAGCCCAGGGCCCCCAACCATGGTAAGCACATGCTCTATCAGGGAACATGTTCCCAGCTCTGGGCCACTTATATTGGACCTGAATTTCTCTTTGGTCCACAAGTCTCTTCAGGTCCCAGATCCATAAAATAAAGTGGAAATGCACACTTACCACTCCACTAGGGATTGAAGGGGGTATTGCAGCAGCAACCACAGAGCAATCAACAATTCTCTCCTAAAGAGATTCCTCTCAACAGATCTCTCTCTCTCTCTCTCTCTCTCTCTCTCTCTCTCTCTCTCTCTCTCTCTCTCTCCCCCCTCTCTCTGTGTTTATGTGTGAGACACACATACACAGACACAAACACACAAACCCACACAGAGTGAGTGATGAGTTAATTCTGGTAGGAGTGTTTTCTCCATCCTTCAGTGTGCTTGTGTGGTTTAGCTCCTCAACTTGAGATATAGTGGTCCTTGAAACTCATTGCTTCTGCCCTGAAACAAAGAAGACAAGAAACTTGCATTGATCCTTGCTCCCTCTGGCATGCAGGCCAAGTTATTAGAAGAAGTTATTGGATTTTCTACACCATCCTTTTAATTCACTTGTTTAGACCACTTACACTGATAACACTAGAAAACATATACACATGAATGTCCTAAGCATGTTTGCCTCTCTCTCCATTACATTTGCAGCTACCTTTTCCTAAGGGAACATGGGATAACATAACCTGAAGGCACATCAAGAGTACTTCAGAATACCCCTCAATGTCCTAAAGAAAATTAATTTAGATGTCACTCATTATTTAACACTGAGAAATTCATTAGCAACATTTTTGTTTAAAGAGCAAGTTCTACTACCCTAAACATTGTTTTGGAAATACACGGTGAGGAGCAGGCAAATAAAACCCTCTGTCCTCAAAGTTTCACTTCTTCCTGCGGTTCAAGGAAGCCTTCTATTTTTCCATCATCTCTACCCCCAAAATCAACAGTAAAAATAAATTAACCACAAAGTACTAATTGTCTTGTATTTGCATGAAGGCTTCCCTAAGGATACTATTAACAGCCAATGTGAGTTCTTCAAAAGCAAAGCACATGGCTTATGATCAAGATGCTCTATAAATCATGATGTTTACGTGAAACAGAATTACTCCCTCCTGCTGAAATTAGGATCTGTGTAATCCATCACAAGTATGACCTAAAATCATGGAGCCTGTACAAAATTTGTATGAATAAATCAGTTGAGATAATCATTAATGACTTGTAGGGCTTATGATCTCTAAATAACATTTCTTTATGAAGGGCAGAAATTGGGGGGAAGTTATTTCTCTTGTATAAATTGTTAAAATTGAACAAAAGTAAAAGAAGTAATAACATGACTTTTTTTGTGTGCAGAAACTATCGAACTGAGAGGTGTACTTTGGAGTAATAATACATATTCTCTTGATTTTTTCCATCAAGAGTATGAACAATTGTCAGATGATTATGTCTCCAATACATCCTCAGAGATCTATTTTCTGGAACTGACCTACAAAGGGATTTTTCAGACTTCACTTCTTACTATGAACAAACTGAGCTCTGTGTTCTTATAGGAAAGCTTTAAAAGGTCAGAGAAATTTAGAAAGATCAAATGCATTATTCTGGAAATGAACTGTAGAGAAGTGCTGAAGAACCTCATGATTCTTTTGCAATAAATTTCTAGGCTGGGAGTTGGATGGGAGAGGTCAGTTGAATATTTGAGGTGAAAGAGATGTGGAGGAGGGAAGAAAGCAAGCTAAGTGACAATGGTTTACTGCTTGAGAGAGAGTGTAAAAATGATTCCAAAAAACAGTCAACAACAACAACAAAAACTAATGGGAATAAATAGGAAAGGTTTGAAACCAGCGAGTGGGGTTAATGAAAGGGAGGCTTCTGCCAGGAAGCCTGATAATATGCTATATTTAAGCACAGGCTTGTGTGTTATACAGACAAAGGAAACCTAGGCTAAAAGAAGTATTTGCAATTTTCAATAATAATTAGGCAGCAAGGCTCACAATTGACAGGATATGAAGACATGACATTTTCATAGGCTATAGGACAGGAATTCACAGAGCTGTGGTGAGGTGGAAAACAGAGAAGCATCAAGCAAAGTGCAGAAAGCAACAAATGAAATTCAAAGCAATCTGACTCCAGTAACTTCATATTGCTCTCTGGTAAAGTTTTTAATGGCAAAGTTTGTTGGTGGACAAGCATCTGCAAATATAAGCTACAAATCTAATGCTGAGCAAAGCACTATGAGATAGCCAAAACCCAAGGAACTTAGAACATGAGGCTTATCCACGTGAGCCATTTAATGAACTAAAAATGCATGTAACACTATATTAACTAGGGGGGATCAATAATTCAAGCTAGGAAAAATTTCATAAAGGGTCAACTATTGCTATAGATAGAAAATTTAGATAAAATTGGCTCACTTCACCAAAGAAGGCTTTAAAAGGAGCAATTTCCAAAAGGCTCCTCCTGAACTGCTTCCCTCGTTCCATACACCTCCACGGCATCCCTGAGCAAGGAATGTAATTAGAAACATATATTTTTTTTAAGTTTCCATTCTTATTTTTCAATATGGTAAAATACATATGACATGAAGTTTACCATTGCTATAGACTGAATGTCCCTTCCATTCAAAGTTTGGAACTCTAATATCACACTGTGGTGATGGAGCTTTTGGGAGATAACATCACAATGGAGCCCCCATGATGAGATTAGAGCCTTTGTATGAAGTAGGAGAGAGCCTGCTTCCTCTCTCTCTGTTCTCCTCCATGTTAGGATTCAGAGAAGACAGTCATCTACAGTCCTACCTGTCCTTTCCAGACCTCACATCTGTCTGCATCTTGGTCTTGTACTTACAAATATCTAGAACTGTGAGAAATAAATGTGTGGTGGTTAAGACACCCAGTCTAGGGTAGTTTGTTATAACCCCTCAAACTAAGATAACCATCATGCCATTTCAAGACTACAGTTCAGTGGCATTAAATTTCTGTGTAATCATCAATACCATCTATCTTCCAGATCCTTTTCAGAGGGCAAAACTGAAATTCTGTACTCATTGAAAAATAGTTCCTCATTACCTCCACCCTCATTCCCTGACAACCACCATTCTACCTTCTGTCTCTATGAGGTCAATTACTTCATATAAATGGAATCAAACAGTATTTATATTTTTATAACTGGCTTATTTTACTTACCATAATGTCCTTGATGCTCATCCCCATGAGTCAGGATTTTCTTCCTTTTCAAGGCTGAATAACATTCCATTGCATACCTATACCATTATACATTTCATAAATCTATTCAACCAGTCTGTGGATTCTGAGGTTATTTGTACCATCGCATTACTGTGAATAATGCTGTTAGAACATAGGGGTGCAAATATCTTTTTGAGTGTATTTTTTAGTTTTATAATCAACTTGAAGGTGAGAGAAGGCATGAGCAGGAGTAGGAGCAGTGAGAAAAATATTTATAACCTTGGGTTGAAGGAAGCAAAATGACCAACAGTGCAGAAGACAGTTCCTCACAATGAAGAATTTTCCTACATAAAATGTCAATGGCACCCTCATTACAAAATACTGCAAGAAAAGACATAAGGAATAGGCCACTGCAGTAAGTCAGGTATGAGGTGATAAATCTCTGAACTACAGAGGAGACAACAATCAAGGGTAATGGATAAGTATGAGGACCATTTGACAAGATTCAACATAGCATTGTATCTAACTGCACATGAGAAGCAGACAAAAGTCAGAGATTACTATAGTTACCCATGTGATTTAGAACAAGTTATTAATCACTGCCAAGCCAGTTTCTTCTTACTCATTAGCAAAATAAAGACATGAAATCTCTAAGATGTCTACCTGCTTTCACACTGTATTGTATTTTGTTACTAAATATTTGAGCCTAATAAAATGACTGAAATACACATAACTGAAACTGTGTAGATGGTCGGCAATCCCTAGTGAAAGGCTTGGGTTTTGAAGAGCTTTTAAAACTGGTCAAGTTTGATGTCATGATCTCTCTGATGTTCTTATTTCGCTACATTCTCACCAAAAATCTGCTCATGAGCATTCTCATGGGTTCCTGGCTGCCAAAAATTCCTGAGGCACTTTGAAAGGACTTATCATGTATACAAACATTTTCCATATTTTTATCGATTAGATACTGCTAAAAAATAAACCACTTCTAATCCTAGTGACTTAAAGTCTGGGCCTTAAAACAATAATCAGTTGTTATTCTATGAACTATGGATGGGCTGGGGACAATTGTTGATCTGGAACAACATATGCTCACTCTTAATTCTGTGGCCAACTAGCCAATCAGCAAGAGTTGTCTGATGTAGTCTCTCCAGGCTTGTTTTCATAGGTATGACAGGGTTTCATGAGACACCATAAGCACACCACCTCTATGCAGGCCTAAACTTGGAACTGGCATACCATTATTTCTGCTACAGAAAGTATGAGCAAGGTCTTCATGGAAAGAGCTATGAAATTACATTGGAAAAGACAAAGTTACACAAAAGAAAATTCAGAAATTAGTGAAAATTTGGGTCGTATTTGCATTCAACTTACCAATACAATGGAATTTATCATCTACTCCCTCTGGGTATACACAGCTAAGAGAGGCTAGTAATATCTCATGAACCATGATCATGAACTCCACGACAGTAGTAGGGGGATTATTTTGAGGGTAAAAGAGGGCTAAAGGGAGGTGAGATGGAGTAATGAAATGGATAATTGGAGAGGGAAAGAAAAACAAATATGCATGTAAGCAGAAGGTGAACTGTTTGTCAGGAGGAAGGAGATGAGCAGGAGGGTGGAGTGAGCCATGAGAGGGTCATGGAAGGGGTTAGGTATGAGCAATGTAAAATGATATTCATATATGGAGATGTCATAATGAAGCCCATTAATTTGTACATTAAGTAAAAATAAATTCCAAAAAAAAGGAAGAAAGAAAAAAGGAAAAAGACCATGAACTCTTCAAGAATGATGAGGATGACTTAGTCTTTAACTGTAGTGTCCTTGATTAGTACAGCTTGAGACTTAAGGTGAGTCCAAAAGAAATATCTGTTGAAATGACATTGAACTAATTTACAAAAACATTTTATTGCTTGCCACAGAAAAGCCTTTCATATCTTTCCTTCTCTAAGAACTAAGTAGGAAATGTTGTTGTTGTTAGGTGCCGTCGAGTTGGTATCCGACTCACAGGGTTTTCAATGGCAGATTGATTTTTGGGAGGGGGTTGCCAGGTCCTTCTCCCAAGCCTACAGCTTCTGGTGTTCCCAGGAGGTCTCCCATCCAGGTACTAACCAGGCCCGACCCTGCTTAGCTTCCAAGATCTGACGGGATCAGATGCCACAGGGCTATGGCTGCAGGCAGGAAATGTATAGATGTGCTTTAAAGAATACCACTGTGTTGATCTGGATTGTTTTACATCATTAGAAAAATCCAAAGTTGTAATTGCACTACATATTTTTATAAATCTCATTTAGCTTGTAACTCTCTTATTCTATGCTGGGGAATCAATGTTGCTTCACTCCTTAGCAGCAGAGTGCTATCAGTTAATAGGTGGCAAAAACAGTGAAACTAATGTAACAGAATTCCCAAAATGGAAAGGTGGAACTACTATGAACTGATGGATCATGGGGCTGTAGGATTCATTTTCTGCATGGTTTAAGACAAAATACTGGTTTATCCTCCCTCCCTGCACTGAATATTTATCTGTAGTCATTCCCTCTACACTCATCTCTGATCCACTTATGATACGATTATTGTTAGATTCTTATTCACTAATTGGTTTTTACTGCCAATGGCGGGCTTAATTAGGACTTGCTACTTCATGGCACCTAAGAACAACAACAAACTTCAATTTTAAAATATAAGCAGTGTGTCTTCCCTTCAATGCACAGGGAATTATTCTCAAAAGAGGGCAAAACACCGGGCTATACTGCACAACATAATAGATCTTTGCTGATTACAGACATGATCACTACAAAAAGTAATAATTTAGACAGCAACTTCATTTCCCATTGGTTTTGCAATAAACATTTCTCTAAGTAACACTGAAGACATTGGAAGACATAGCTATTAAAACATTTAATCATATCCTTTCCATTGATGGATTTGTTTCATTATGGCCCAAAGTGACAACCCCTGAGAGTTCTATAAATCCTGCTCTGCTTTCTTTGGAAAACAGAAATAATAACAGAACTTACCCCCAAAGAATATTTGTCAGTATTAAATTACCTAATTCAAATAAATATTAACTATAATGTCTGGCACATTGCAACTAATCATCACCACTAGCTATAGCTCTGCTAACTTGATTCATGGATTTGTAATTGCTCTTGCATAAAATGGGCCCCAGTGTTTTGCCTTAGTAAGTGTTGACTTAATTGCCTTCCAACTGAGCATAGTGCTTGGTACTATCACCAATAATAGTCTAACAATAGTATCAATAATGGTGGCTTTGAAAAATAAAAGATTACTTTGTTCAAGGAATTTACCTGTTTAAAAAGAAACTAAAACAATACTATTGAAAACATAGTATTTATTCCCCCATGAAAACTAGTTATAGGTAAATCTCAGCATCCAAAAGATGTTGATGATCCCCTCAAAATCTAAAACTGATTATTTTGGTGGAAAAACAAAACTAGCAATGTATGTCAAACAATACACACAAATAATGCCATATGAAAAAAATCTCTGTGACATTGGAGTGGAAAAATACTTCATTAGGAAAAAAGTACAGTCCAAGAAGGAAAAAAACTAATATATTTAATTTGAGTTCAAAAATGAACACATATGTTTTATGTGAAACAAAAGGTGCCACATATAAATTTTAACATGAATTATTGTTGGAGAAAAGATAATTGCAATACAAATAACTATCAAATGATTATATTCAAATATATAAACATATTTATAAATAAATAAGAAAAATTCAAAAACTTAATGAGAAAATGCCCAAGAATATGAATATGCAATGCACAAAAACCTGAATGGCCACCGAACTCCAAAAAAGATGTTCTACTTCAATAGTACAAGTTAAACAACAATGACAAACTATAAAGAAATCCATCATGTTGGCCAAAAATCTTTAAAAGTCAGGAAAAATCAACAGCTGGCAAGTAATAGAGAAAATGAGACTGTGGAAGCATTGGTGGGGAGGGAATAAAAATTGGCACCACCTTGAGAGTCCTTTGTCACATCTAGAAAATGTGGCAGTGTGTACACTCTATAACCTAGCTGTTCCAATGTCCATTACACGCCTCAGAGAAAATCTTCCACATACGTAAAACATAGTGTGCATAATGAGACATGTACAAAAGTGTTATAAAAGTGAAAAAAATCTTGTAATTGTGTTAATGTCATACAGTGAAATACTGCACAGCATTTAAAATTGAGAACTAGAATTGCATGTGTTATCTTAATCTTTTAGGCTTCTAGGACAAAATACCTTAGACTGGGACATTTGCAAACAATAGAAATTTACTTTTTATAGTTCTTGAGGCCAAGAATTCCAAGATTAAGGTACCAGCAGATTTAGTATCTGGTGGGAGCTTACTCTCTTCTTCAAGAAGAGTGCCTTCTCCCTGTACTCTCTGAAGAGTAGAAGGGAGAAACAAGCTTCCCCAAGCCTCTTTTCCTCCTCCCATTCCTGACAGCAGAGCTTACATGAATTAACCATTTTCTAAAGGCTTCATTTCTTAATACTACACCTTGGGGATTATTGTTGTTGGGTTTTGACATATGAATCATGGCGGGGAATGCCAACATTAAGACTAGGGATCTACCATAGATCATTCTTGAAAGGTCACTTTGAATGGAAAAAAACTGCAAACTGCCACATACAATATGACATTCCTACATAAAATTCAAAAACATAAACCTATATTATATAAATGAGTTATGAATATTCACCAACTTCAGGCAAGTGGCTATATCTGGAAAAAAAAGAAAAAGGAATCTATAAGGATTACTTTAAAAACTCCAATTGAGCTGAGCACAGTGGCATACACCTGTAATCCCAGCGACTCCAGAGGCTGAGACAAGAGGGTCACAAGTTCAAGGCAAGAGGCAGCCTGTGTAACTTAGTGAGACTTTTCTCAACATAAAAATTAAAAAGTTGGCTGGGACTGTGGCCCAGTGGTGGAGTGCTTAGAAAAGCATGCAAGGGGCCCTGGGTTCAACTCTCCAGTATTACAAGAAAAATTACAAGTATTACAAGAAAAAAACAAAACAAAATTTTAATTGTTTTCATAACATCTTTACAAATAAAAATCCTTAAGTAAATATGATAAAATGTCAACATTTTATTTAATCTGTTTGGGATATGTGCACATATTGAAAATAACATTTTAGGGTATTTTTCCATTCTTGAAATATTTCATAATAAAAAGGAAAATTTAATAATCACTTAGTAACACTTTAGAGCCATTAACAAACCATAGCACATAACATCTCACCTTTCTAGCTATCACTCATTGAACAATTTTGATCTCACAGAAGACAACATATACCAAGCGGTATTGAGGTTCCTAAACCAAGCCCCAAATCTATGTGCCCAAACTAATCATTATTCCTAGCAGAAATCCTCAGATCCTTAATTAATGCTTAATAAATACGACTTTGTAAGCTTGTGTAAAAGTAGTGTAAGCTTGTGTAAAAAGCAAAATGTGGTTAGAAAAATTAAAAAGTTATAAAATTATATTTAAAACAGACATGAACAATTTTAAAGTTAAATGGTTGCTATTAAATATATACAAGCAAATCTATAAAATCTTATAGTATTATACCAAGTGACACAATTATGTATGCAGGTAATTATACCAAATAGTTCATAACTTCAGTTGTCATGTTCTGTACCCTGTAAGATTTTTCACTTTTTAGGAAAAAAAGAACATCTAAAAAGTTTAACACTTTTTAAATTTTAATTTTGAAACAATGGGATTCCCTCCTGTTGTACACATTGTAGCAAAAGCCTTAAAGCAAAGGTGTGACCCAAAATTGAGATTTTAAGGATTTTAATCACAATATAAAGTTGTCAGCTTTTTGTTTATATTCATCTTATGCATGTACTCAGACAGCATCCCTGAGAATTTGACTGGAAGCCTCCCTAGTGGGGGAGAAATGGAGGGATGTTCTCAGAGAGCAAAAGATGATCCTACAAGTCCTTATGAACAGCTCTTTAGCCCCCAAATGTTAAGGCATCTAGGAATCTCCAAAACAAAAATGAAACTTAGTGATATCCCATAAAATTAATTTTATGAATTCATCTCTTACTTCACATTGTAGTTCTCTTGTTGTTGAGTGCTGTCTAGTAGGCTACAACTCATAGCAACCCTATATACAGCAGAATAAAACACTACCCAACATTGTGCCATACACATGATCTTTTTATGTTTGAGCCCATTGTTGCAGTCATGGTTTCTTCTCATTTTGAGTCATGCCACATCAGCAAAAGGAGGTCCCAAGGGCTCTATTCCATTCCTGTCAGTAAGGTTGACTCAATTTTGAGGAGGGAACCCTTCCCCAGTCATTTCTCAAATGCTTTCCAGCACTGGGGGCTCATTTTCCAGCACCATATTTGACAGTGCTTCTCTGCTATTCATAGGGTTTTCAATGGCTAATTATTTTGGGAGTGGGCTGCGGAGTCCATCTCCCTAATCTGCCTTAGTCTGGAAAGTCAGGCTAAAACTGTCCAACATGGTCAGGGATGGTGGAGCATGCCTGTAATCCCAGCAACTCGGAAGGCAGAGGCAGGAGGATGGCAAGTTTAAGACCAGAGGCAGTCTGGGTAATTTAGTGAGACCCTGTCTCAAAAGGTTAAAAAAATGGGCTGGGAGGGCAGCTCAGTGGTACAGCACTTGCAAAGCATGCAAGCACAAGGGCCTGGGTTCAACCCCCAGTACTGGAAAAAAAAAAGTCCAACATGGTGGCCTTGCTAATATCTGAAATACGGTGGCATAGCTTTCAGCATCACAACAACATGCAAACCCCCACAGCACGACAAACTAACAGATATGTGAGGTGTACTTCTCTTAGCTTAATCGATATCATGTTTAATAAACAGAAAAAATATTTTAATGACAAAAATGGACTTACTGAGGGTAATTTGCAAAGGATAGAAAAGAGGTTATGATGATAACTTTGGTAGCATTTTATAGGCTGTTTTTTCTTAAGTGGATAAGAGAAAATCTTACATTCTGATTCTTTTCCTTAAGAGCCCAAAGAAAGCTTATTTCTGTCAGACATTGTAAAAGCCTGTGAAATGCTTTAGAGAATCAACAGAATATTTTATTGATATGGAATCTCAATCTGTAACTTTAAAATGTTTCTCAGTTTCTTCTACTGTCACACTCTACCTTTTGAATGTTAATCTTCAAGATGTCACCAGTATTTCATAGATATAATTTTTTCTTTTCTTCAAAATTAAACATATAATCAACCAGTTTGCTAGCACTATGCATCCAAACAGAATGAAGGGGCACGTTCTTTGATCCACATCATGCCCTCTTCATCTTAGACTTAATTGCATTGTTGCTAACATTAGTATATTAATTTTTCTATCTCCCATTTATTCAAATGATATGGGAAAATATAAGACATTCAATTAGATCTACAAAAAAGTACTATTATAAGACTGGTATGCAGAGAGGGGTAGCAATACTTGATATTCAGTTGCTGCATGAAAGTCTCAAGTTAACATAAGAAAAGTGGTTTGAGGGTTGCAAAGCAAAAGTTGAGGTTCCACAGCACACATAATGTCTAAAAGTAGCCTCCTGGCCTTTTTAACTAAAAAGTCAAATGTTAAGTACTTTGGCTGTTGAAAACAGAAAAATTATAACACACACACACACACACACACACACACACACACATTGTTGCAAGGTGTGAAAACCTTTGTTTAGAATTTGGTCTCCATTCAGAAAGGATATTATCAAAGTATATCACATGATTTGATTCAGAACTTTGTATAAAACATAGTTTTAAGGTGATATGATAAGACTTTCTGACCCAGACTACCAGCTCTTGAAAAAGGGTCACCCTATTTCTCTCTTGATTCTTATCCAGTGCTACCATCATCTCTTGATTCCTCAGTCTACTAGGCAGCTGTCAGCAGTAAAATACCAAGAACATGAAGAGTTCAGTAAAACTCACTTCAAGCAGTAAAAAAGGAATCATATTCTTAATTACTAGTTCTTGGGTTCAGTTAAATGTTAGGACATCAAGAATGACCTGGAGAAGAGTCAGTACAAGGTAATAGCCATTCACACAGTAAAAAGGAGTCAGGTAGCAAGTTAAATAAGCTTTCTGATCCTGACTCCTGGGAAAGTTGAGATATAATAGGGACTGGCACAAAAAGTGAAGGGATAGAAACAGTGGCAAACTCTAACATCCTCCCTGCTGGCATACCTCACATCTCCTCTGTGCTTTTATCACTGACTTTCTTTTTTTCCCTTGTATGTCACTACAATTTACTTGTTTTATTAGTGTTTTAATTGTATATATTTATGGGATACATGTCAGTAATTCAGTTCATATAGACAGTATACAATTATCAAATCAGGCTTGTTGAGACTTCCTTTCCTTAAACACTTTACAAAAAAAATTGATTAACATGTAATGAAAATTGTATATGTTTATGAGGTATAGTATAATTCATTTTTATTTTCATAAAGTTGCACTTATTCATTCCCTCTTTATTCTTTTGTGTTGCTCCCCCTCCTACCTTCCCCTTTGGCCTCTCCCTGCAACTAACTAGTCCCCACCTGCCCATGTTGCATATACTTATATTTTCCAATCTTAGATATGTATCACTGCATGTGTGTGTGTGTGTGTGTGTGTGTGTGTGTGTGTGTGTGTGTGTGTGTGTATGTATGTGTGTTTCTTTAAGGTAGATCTAGCTCACGCATGTGAGTGAGAACATATGGAATTTCTCTTTTTGAGTCTGGCTTATTTTGCTTAAAATGATGATCTCCAGTTCCATCCATTTTGCTGCAAATGATTTCATTTTTACTTACCGCTGAATAATTTTCCAATGTGTATGTATATCACATTTTTAATTCAACTATCTGTTGATGGACATCTGGGCTGATTTCATACCCTTGCAATTATATCACTACACTTCAAGATGCAGCTTCCATAATTTCTCAGGCTTTCTGGCCACTGTCCAAAGTTCACAATGCTGCCTTATCTGTTCCTTTTGCACAACTGTCCTTGCAACAGAATAATCACATTCAGGGCCTTGCTAACATCTTGGTTGCCAGAGAAACTTGGTGGAAGGGCCTCATTATTTCCAAGCCACCCTTGCTATCCTCTTGACTTTTACAGTCACGTCCAAACAACCATCAATATCTGCACTGCAGTTTGTGAAGGTCACACATAGCTGGACCCTCTGTGGACCTGCCTCTTTTTTCTCCTCATATCTCTAAAAGATGTCTCATAGCTACTGTCTCACACATATCCCTTGAGTAGAGCTGGGTGACAAACACCCAACTGCCCAGGACATAGTAAGTACTATGAGACAAATACTTGTGTCTTAACTGATAGCATTACATTTCATTCAGTTACTTTAGCGGTTTAAAAATCAGTTTTCAGTGGCTTTCTTCTCCAGCCAGCTCCATTGGTAGCCACACTGAAATAATTACCTATTGTCTGGGGTATTGGGGAAGAGAAACACAACTTCCTGACTTTGACTATTAATTTAAAAGGGTTCATATTAGATACAGAATAAGTGTTATGCTTTATTCAAACCTTTTATGTCGTAAAAATGCCTGAGGCTACATCTGGATAATGTGAAATGCAGCCAGAATCAGTGGCTGCTGGGAAGCTTGGTCATGGCTCTAAGTAGAGGAGAAGGCACAGAGCACATGCTGGAGTATGTTCAGTAAGGTGTGAAAATTTTAATTTTCCTCTTAATTCAAGCAGCTGAGGGGAAAGTTTTTTAAAGGCCACAAAGGAAAAATAAAACTAAGAAAATACAAACAGTATAAAAACAGATGAGTTTCACAGAGCACTGTAAGGGTGAACAGAGAAGGGAGAAAGCTACATGAAGCCCCCAAGATGCCTACATTCAGAAAGAAAAGCCAGACATCTGAACATAACAGAAGCTTTAATAGTTTTGAGATCCACAATAGTTTGACAATTGATTTATCTATGAGTGATAATATGACAAAGACAACTCCAAAAGTAAGAGAGGGCCAGCTGTTCCTTCCCACCTCCTCTTTTAGATTCTGACTCTATTCCCCGCTCTGCCATAAGTCATTTGAACTATCACTTATATTTCTACTCACTACACATATACTCCCCTTCCCACCAATTATCTGCTAATGTAGCTTGATTAAGGTGTGGAAATCCTTACTTTCTTCTTCCTTCAAACAGCTAAGGGAAAAGTTTTTAGAAGAAGACTGTAAGGGAAGAGGATAAAACTCAGAAAACAATGCAGAAACAGATGAGTTCCATGGAGCATATATTTATGGGCCACATTTATTAAATTTAACAGATTAGACTGGGTGGTACCACTTACTTTCCCACAGTTTGTGCATGATGAGTGAGCGCTTCCCACACTCCACACATTTGCTCTCAAAACTATTATGACTAGGCTCACTAGAAAAATGTGTTGACTGCCTCCTCCTAGTTCCATCAGATCATTTTCATTGGCTACATGTCCTCCCACCAAAATCAAAATAAGACCAAAAGAGATGAAAAAGAGAAAGGAAGGAAGGAAGGAAGGAAGAAAGGAAGGAAGGAAGGAAGGAGGGAGGGAGGGAAGGGAGGGAGGGAGGGAGGAAGGAAGGAGAAAGAAACAAGAAAGAAAAAGAGAGAGAGAGAGAGATTTAAAAGTAAAGGGAATGTTTATATAACTTCATTCACTGTCAAACTTCTTGAGAGACAAGGATAAACTCACCACCCCCCTCCATTTGACCACCTGCCTCCTCATCCTACTGCATTCTGGCGTCTGTAGCCAGCACTGCTCTGAAACTGTTCCCAGTAAGGTCAGCAACAGTCTCCTGATTGCCAAATCCAATTCCCAGATCTCCTCAGTTTATTCTTTGACCCTGTTGACCAATTCCTCATTCTTGAGCCTATCTTTCCTCATTTCTGTAATCCTAGTTAAACTCCTACCAGAGAATGTTCCTGTCTGTTAGTTTCAAAATTCTCTTGAGAGGGATGATAAATATGAATTTCTATCATATCTCTTTCTTTCTCTTTCTTTCTTTCTTTCTTTCTTTCTTTCTTTCTTTCTTTCCTCTGTTATAACTTTATTTACTGATTTCTTAAATGTGGTTATTTATTTTATACTCAGTTGCAATCATTTTCCCTCTTCTGTTCCCAAATTTCTTCTAATTTCATATCTATAGTTATCACTTACTGAGCAGAAAACTTCTAAACTGACCTCACAAACCCTACATTCTTAGTCACCATTCCATATTCTCTGCTGTCTACCTCTACATTTCTGATGGGCTTTGCTCCTGCTACTCCCTTAGCCAGGACAGATAAATGGAAAGAGCACTCTATCCTCCCAATTTGCAGCCATAAGGTTTTGTATTTTAATGGTTTACTTGACCTACAGGACTCAAATAACTTAATGATGTACCAAGGTCAAAGAAAAATAAGAAGAAATGAAGCCTGAAATCAGTACATGGAAAGAAATAATAAAGATTAGTGCTAAAATTAATAAAATAAGGACTAAAAGAACAATGCAAAGAACTGATGAAACAAAGAGTTAGTTCTTTGAAAACATAAACAAGATTGACAAACATTTAGCTGAACTATCTGAAAAAAGAGACAGAAGATCCAAATTAATAGTACTAGAGATTGAAAGGAGGACCTTACACCAGATAACAATGAAATCCAGATAATCATTAGGGAATGCCTTGAAAACTCATATTTTGAGTAACTGGAAAACCTAGATAAAATAGATAAATTCCTAGACATCAATGGAGGGTCTGTCAAAATTAAACCAGGAGGATATAAACAACTTAAACTGATCTATAACAAGCAATGAGATTGAAACAGTAATAGTGTCCCAACAAAGAAAAGCCCAGAACTGGATGGATTCACTGCTGAACTCTATCAGATCTTTAAAAAAAGAATTAAACCAATTGAATCTTTAAACTATTCCACAAAATAGAAATAGAAACAACAATTGCTCTTGTTGTTGTTAGGTGCCGTCGAATTGTGTCTGACTCACAGTGACCCTCATAGGGTTTTCAATGGCTGATAGTTCCAACATTGCCTCAGAAGTGGATTGGCAAGTCCTTCTCCCATTTCTGCAGTGCTGGGAATTGAACATGGGACCTCAGAGACTGCAGAGCAGAGCTCTACCAACTGAACTAAATCCCAGCCCCATTTCAATGGCTGATTGATTTTTGTGAGTGGGTTACCAGGCCCTTCTCCCAAGCCTACAGTATCTGGTGTTCCCAGGGGGTCCCCAATTCAAGTACTAACCAGGCCTGTCCCTGCTTAGCTTCAGAGATCTAACAGGATGGGATGCCACAGTGCTATAGCTGCAGGCCTAGAAACAACACTACCAAACTCATTCTATGAAACCAGTAAACACAAATCACTTAAATAAATTAAAGAAATATTATTATGTATATACATTGACTATATTATATAATTTACTTGTGACCTAAGACAATTCATCTTTATTCTGTGCAGACCAGGGAAGCTATAAGCTTAGCACCCCCACTTTAGAACATAAGGGTATCAAGGTAGGCATTCTTATATATCCCATACTTTTCATCCAAGTACTTAGGATTAATAACTCCACAAATTTGATTCTTAGATTATGTTTACATACCATTGATTAATCTTTAATTTTTAAATTTTATTCAGCCTGATGAAAGAACACCAAAATGACTGCATTACAGCACAGATCCAGCCATTTCAACTCATTTGATTAGTGAGTCAGTTACTTAAACAACAGCCCTGATTCTGCTAGAGCTGACCAGGAACTTCCACACAGAGAGAGCCTAGGAGGCCATAACTGACCTCCTGTAGCAGAGATGCCATTTGAATCTTTGTTTTACTAAAGATTCCTCTATAGATCAACCTGACAGAGAATAGAAGGCAAGTCTTCTAAGAGCTTTCTTACTTCTACATGGTTTACTTTGTTCGGGTTTTTTGTTTTGGTTTGGTTTTCCTGGATCACATTGGCATGGTTTAGATAAGACAGGTGAAGTAAAACTAATTTTCATAAGCAAATAAACTGAGAACACTATGAATTTTAATATGCATACTTGCTACTTTATACTCTTAGACAGATGGGGCTGTTCCTAAACTTGTTTAAGTCTCTCCCAGTCATTATGGAAAACATATGCAAAATATTTTGGGATTAACCAGGACTCTTCCAAAACGAAATGTAGAACAAATTCTCTTAGAGTAGGCGATGTAGAACAAATTCTCTTAGAGTAGGCGATGGACTCCCCATGAGCCAAGAGAGACAAGGGATAGTGCCTTACCTTGAGGCAGAGCAGAATTCCAAAATTTAGTTCCCCAGTATGCCTACAAAAGGTTTAAGTGGGTTAGGAGAAGCTGTTGAACATCAAGACTGACTTTAATAACTGTAATGTACAATGAAATGCATGTATGGAAATTCCATACTGCAACCCACTAAGTTGTACATTAAAAATTACTAATAAAAAAGTGGTAAAAAAAAAAAGACTCACTGCTGTAATTTGCTATGTAGAGACTTTGAAAGCATAATGCTGCTCTGTATACTCACACACTCATTGATCTGGTACCAGGACCGTAATTTACTTTGGATTCAGTCCTGCATTTCAAAGGATATGAAGGAAATATCAGAGAAGGCATTTCTCTCCAAGGACCTTGGAGTTTCACTATCTACTTTCTTTGTGGTTGTCTGCTAGACAGTCATAAAGAAGGATCAGAGCAGAAATTAATGTTTAGTATTTGTTTAGAAAGTTCAATCTCTCTGAAAAGCCAGCAGAATTAATAGTCCTCACTGCATATTTTTAAGCTGAAATATGCATGCAAAGTAAGGGAAGTCCTGGCTACTTAGTATGGTGGACATGGGTGGAATAGAGGAAGAGAAATAACAGATAGAGACAATTCAATCACTGACAGTGTTTTTGAAGGTATATGAACCAAACAGGCATGGATCAAAAGTTCTCTACTACTGTCTTTCAAAGTGGAGCCAAAATTGGTACTGAAGTTGAGGCAAACAAAAACTTTCTAAGATTAAACATACGAGAAAGGTGTACTAGAACAAAGGAAACTCTTTTACTGTTTTAATGTATTTTAAGTTGTTTGAGTTACAGATTGGAACAGAGATCATCAGGATGAAGACTTACAGCTAGATAAAGGCTAGAGAGAAGGGAGAGGAAAAACATGACAGAAACTGAGGGGAAATGTATCCTCCAAGTGGTTTTTAAACATTGAATACTGGAATATGGACATTCCAAATCTGATAAAACTAAACCATAATGGGCAGAGTTTTAAAGAAATAGTAAAAATTAGTGTATAAAATCTAGCAGAAGATAAGATCAAGAACTGAGTTCATGGCATAAATGAGTAACTTCTCTGTTCTGAGCAATGATGAAGCAGAGAACATACTTTTAAAACATAGAGCAAAACTTCAGTAACCCCTTATTTTCCTATAGTGAGTGATGTTTTCCAAGGTACATTCACATTCCTCACCCTCATTTTTGTTCTCACAACTACAGCAAGGTGTATTATCCATACTTTATAGCTAAGGACCCCCAGCTTGTCATGCTATGGGGGCTTGTGTGTTGTTCTGATGCTGAAAAATATGCCACCAGTATCTCAGATACCAACAGGGTCACCTGTGGAGGACAGAGTTCAGCTGAGCTTCCAGACTAAGAAAGACTAAGAAGAAGGAGCCAGCACTCCTGAGACAATTAGCCATTGAAAATCCTATAAGTATTAGAGAAAATATTTCTATTACTTTTCTTTGGAGACATCTTTAGCTTAGTAGTGTTTCTCAAAGTATAGTCTGTGCACTATCAGTATCAGAAATACATGACAGACAATGTAAAAATGAAGATTACTAGAGAAAATATTGTCAAATATGTTGTTGTTATTAGGTGCTCTCCAGTTGAGTCAGATTCATAGTAACCCTCTTAGGGTTTTTAGTGCTGATTGTTTCAGGATTGTTTCAGGAGTGGATTGCCACGTCTTCTCCCATAATGTCAAATATAGTGCCAGAAAATGAGCCCCCCAGGCTGGAAGGCATTCAAAAGAAGACTGAGAGGATTTGCCTTCTCCAAGTAAAGTCAACCTTAATGATGAGAATGGAGTAAAGCCCTTGAGACCTCCATTTGTTGATGTGGCATGACTCAAAATGAGAAGAAACACAGTGGCAGCAACAATGTGTTCAAACATAAAAAGTTCGTGTAGATAGTACAGTGTTGGGTAGTGTTTTGCTCTGTTGTGCATAAAGTTGCTATGAGTCAGATCCAACTTGATGGCACCTCACAACAACAAACAACATAATTAAAGAGGTTGCAACTCATGGAGGTCAAGTAACTTACACTGCTAGTGGCAGGACAGGATGACAAGTCTCTTCAACTGTCTCCAGTATTCTTTCCAAAATATTGTGCTGCATTTCCCTGGCAATCTGAGGCTTCATCTGCACATTCAATCTTATAATCTGAAAATGTCCTGCAAGTCCCACATAGGTGAGCATTTTCTCACTTCACACCAAACACACAGTCACATTCACAATAGTTCCTCTGTCCCATGCACTGATTTGCTGTAAGTCATAGCACATGATATTCTTTGTGCCTAGAAAGGGGACTCCACTTATTTTCTCCTAATTCATATTGACTCCCTTAAGCTTATGTGTATCTTTCCCCAATGACAGCTTCCTTGAGCTGCCAGTCGCCTTAAATCCCTCTATTATATTTCTCTATGTATACTACTTCATGGCATAATGTAGTTTTATTTTACATTTATTTAAATCATTAATTGATCAGTGCTGTTCTTTCTCATTGGTCAGAAAGCTCTATGAAGGTAAGCTAGAGTCATCTTTGCTCATTTTCATATCTCTGTAGTCTAATGCCTAGTACATGGTAACTGTTCACTAAAAAGTTGTTAAGGGAAGCACTGTTGGGATTTCTTCTGATATGGTAACCAACCACTACATTTCTGAAATGATTTATCCATGGTGAGTATTAAATCTAGATCATAATCTTATGCTTGGGGATCACCTGTTATGTTTAAATTTGGATCCTACTTCCCAGAGATTTGGATGTGGTTTGTATGAAGTAAGGCCTAGTAATCTTCATTTTTACATTGTCTGTCATGTATTTCTGATACTGATAGTGCAGAGACCATACTTTGAGAAACACTGCTAAGCTAAATATGTCTCCAAAGAAAAGTAGTAGAAAACTGTTCTACTCTTAGGCAATATCCAAATTAAAGACAACTGAAAGGAAGAATAAAGCATAGGTAAACATAATCTATCTTCATTATTGCCTTAGTTTAATTTAGTTTTCATGAGAATCCATGTGTGTATCTCCTTGTACATATCTTGAATATGTCTTCTTTTTTTTTTTTTTTTTTTTTTTTGGTGAAATACGAGGGTAAGAAAATATAGTGCCAATTGACAAAAGGTAAGTTTTTTTGAGATCAGTTCCAATTTGAAGACCTGTATGTTATCTTTATACCCACAACCACACCAACCTGGCATCTGATATCATCAGATCTTGGAAGCTAAGCAGAATCAGGCCTAGTTAGTACTTGTATGGGAGACT
>VMDO01016614.1:0-47337 GCA_007922755.1 Pedetes capensis
TTTTTTTTTTTTTTTTTTTTTTTTTTTACTTTTTGAGACAGGGTCTCGCTTAGTTATGCAGACTGCCTCTGGTCTCAAACTTGCAATGCTCCTGCCTCTGCCTCCCAAGCGACTGGGATTACAGGCGTGTGCCACTGCGACCGGCTTGGCTTTTTTTTTTTTTTAAAGGTAAGGTCTCACTATGCAGCCCGCTCTTGCTTCGAACTCATGATCCTCCTGCCTCAGTCTCCCAAGTGCTGAGATTACACATATGGGCCACCACGTGCAGCTCTCTGTGGCTTCTCATAAACTGCTTCTCCCCTCTAGGCCTCTGACTCGATATCATAAAATGGGAAACTTGAAGAAGAGCACACTTTCTTTCAATTCTCCCCAATCTAAAGTAGATAAAAATCTGCTTGAAGAAATGGTGGAGGGTCCTACAGCATTAACTCTCAGCTTCCCCCAAAAAAACTTCACCTGAAACTCCTTCACCAAACCCCAGGATTCTGGAATTGAGAACCATAGGCCTGGACTATCTCTACAGGCCCTTTCAGAATATTCTGTCATTGAAAAATATCCCTTTGAACCCCTGTTTGTGCCCTGAGCTCTGCACTGGAATTGGTAGGATACAGAAAGGTAATGTCAGCCCTGCAAGGCCCGGCATAGAATAGAAGCTCCCTCAATTCCCATCCTCTCCCTCCTATCCAGATGGGGAAACTGAGGCACAGGCAGCAGATGGAAAGATTAGGAAAGAATGTAGCTGTGGGACATCTCAGCCCTAGGTGTGGAGCATCAGAGCAAGCCCAAGCTCCCATGGAGATGGAGCACCAGGGCACGCTGAGCCTGGCCAGCGCTGGCTCAGACCCTAGACTGTCGGCACGGAAGGCCAAGATGCAGTGCCACATCAATGGCCAGCTGGTCACCTCCAGAGAGGCTAAGTGGCTGCCCAGCATGAATGGCCACTCTGAGCCAAGGCTGGATGAAACTTCAGTCACCACCACCAATCTCAGCTCAATAACGGAGACTCGCCTGTGGCCATTTCCCTGTCCCCCTTGAAAGACACGGCCTCCACCCCCCCAACACACACACA
Source organism: Pedetes capensis (assembly GCA_007922755.1). Classification (NCBI taxonomy): domain Eukaryota; kingdom Metazoa; phylum Chordata; class Mammalia; order Rodentia; family Pedetidae; genus Pedetes; species Pedetes capensis. The sequence continues at coordinate 1,070 of VMDO01016614.1, forward strand.
CACACACACACACACACACACACACACACACACACGCAAAGACACACATCCACACACTTGCCCTTTCATTTTTTTAAAATCACTGAGACCCTTTCTACAAATGAAATCTTACAAGGAAACTCAGTGGATGGAAATGAAAGGATGGGCTGCTACCTCCACAGGGCTCCTGACCGCACTCTTTGGGTCCCCTACCTCCCAGTTGGTCACCAAAGAATGGCCAAAGCTCTGCAAGGCTCGGTTGGAAATCCACGCTCAGAGTTCATCTACTCAAATCCCCTCCCGTTATACATGGAGAAGCAAGAGTGTCCTCGCCACCCCCAGGGGCAGACAGAGGCAGGTGCGCCTTTAGCTCCTAAGGGCAAATGGTGAGACCGTGCTCAGGAAGCATAGAAACGTGGGCTACCTCCAAAGCCCCAGCTCTGAGGCCTTCACGTGGCCTGCCAGTCCCCTTCTCTAGAAAGCCCCTGATTTCACCAGAGCAGCGAAAAGAGACAAACCATGGCCACTACAGGGGCCAAAGAAGAAGCTGACCCTGTCCCAGCTCAGAAGGGGCAGCCACTGTTCTCTGATCCCAAACTCAATGCCACCCCATGGTCACTGTGAGCTTGCTCTGTCCCAGGACCTGCCAGCGGCTCTACACCTATCTCCACCCCCAATACCTTAGAAGGTGGTGATGATAGCCCCCATCTGACAGGGGAGGCCTTCCAGGCCTGAAAAGCTGAGTGACAGCCCACAGCTGCACATCCAAGAAGAGGCAGCAGGTCCCAGCCCACAAGCCAAGCTGTTGCCCCCGTGGCGGGGGGGGGGGGGGGGGGGGGGGGGGGGGGGGGGGGGGGGGGGGGGGGGGGGGGGGCGGCGGCGGTGAGTGCCTCTCCTAAGAGTTAGGAAAGCAGGGACACGTCTCTTCTCCTGTCCTTACCTCAGCCCACCCACGGAAACCAAGCGGCTGTGGATTAGAGAATTCACACCTGCCCCAGGCCGAGGGCCCCTTTGGGAACCTGTGAAAGAGACAATTCTCTTTCCCAAAAGGTAAAACACTGTGTCCAAAATTTCCAGGAATGTCGAAGGCCCCTCCAACGAAGAACACGTCTGGACGCGACTGGATAGCATATGCAGCCCAGAGCATTCCCCACTAGTATATCCTGTGACAGCAGAGGGGCTCTTTACACCCTCATCCCAGCAGCAACAGAACCAACTGAAGCGGCTCCCAAATCTCGAGTCAGACTCTGAGGGCTCAGCCCTAATCAGAAGTTTGTGGCCACTCGCTGCCGAGCCCAGCTTCCCACCAAGAGCGCTGGCTGTGCGTGGCTCTGGACACACTCGGTTCCCAAGCCCTCTGTTCAGGCAGTGTCCCACCCTGAGTGTGATAATCATGTCCATGATGGCCCCATGGGGCAGCAGGGCAGAGAGGGGGTCCTTTCCATTGTATGGTGGGGAAGGTGAGACCCAGACGAAGAAGATGAGCTGCTCATCTGGAGACACAGCCACCAGCACTGAGACCAGGTCTCCCATCACTCCACGCTGCAGTGCTCTGCTCATAGACCTGATGAAGCATGACCTAAATGGGGGCATTCAGGAGACCCGAGATCAACCCCGTCTGCAGCCACAGCACCCTGGCATCCCACCCCACCTGATCTCAGAAGCTAAGCAGGGTCAGCCTGGTTAGTCCTTGGATGGGAGACCGCCTGGGAATACCAGGTGCTGCAGGCTAGGGAGAAGGACCTGGCAATCCACTCCTGAAACAATCCACCATTGAAAACCCTATGTAATAGCAGAGAAGCACTGACAGTAGTGCCAGGCATGGCACAGTGTCGAAGAGTGTTTCATTCTGTTGTACATAGGGTCGCTATGAGTCAGATCCAACTCAACAGCACTTAGCAACAAGATCAAGGCCAGCTCCATACCCTTCTTCCTATATGACCCTGAGGCAGCACTGGCCTCTCTGAGCCAGAGTTCCTCTCAGCTATACAATGATGGAGACAAGATCAATCTCAAAGGGAGACTGAGGCTCAGACAAGGTGGGGGGGGGCGGTATCACTGAGGTAAGGGCAGGGAACAGCTCCATGCAATGAGCCCCTCCACCCACAGGCCCCCAGGGCCTGCAAAGGTGAGAAGAAGGTCCCTTTTCCCAAGAAGTGATCTTCCTACATAATGGGGAGGGCACAAGGTTGAGGGGAAGCCATCTTATGGTCACACAGGCCCTGCCCTATCAGACCATGGGCTAAGCAGGAGATGGTGCTAGAGGGTTCTCTGGGCTGGGAGGCAAGTCTGAGCACAGGTGAGGGAGATGTGCAAGGAGGCAGACTCACAATAGACAGAAACAGAATCAGAGAGGCTAAAAAATCTCAGGGAAGAAGACAGATCCACACACAGAGGAAGAAACCCTTCTGTAGGCTCAGAGGCAAGAGACAAACAGAGCAGAGAAGAGACGGAACTGTCGAGTAAAGTCGGGGTCAGAACACGAGAGGAAGTAGAGAAAGGGCAGTGAGAAGGCAGAGACAGAAGCCCGGAACACCAGAGAAAGGGGAAAAGATAAAGACAGGACAGAGGGAGACGAGAGCAAGGAAAAAACCAGGCTAGGAGAAGCAGAATTCCTCCCAGAGAAAAATCAAAATCTAAAATCTCTGTCATGTTGTTTTCCAGGCATCCCTTCCAGAGTGACGTCTTCTTCGTATTTTAAGAATGTGCAATGTATTATGCTTATCTCCTTTTTGTTTAAGGGAATCATGGTTCATGCATTTAAAGGTTTGAATGCCTGGGAAATTATAGAGGGAGAAATGTGGGCTTTTTTCCCCCAGAGGTTTTCTGGGTTTCTCAAAACTTTCACATCTGCAGCCAGATCCCTGGGAGCTGGGCAGAGTAAGGAAGAAAGTGGAGAATTTCTGCTTTGTCCTTTCTGAGATGTGCCAGGGTGGTCCTGGGACGGGCAGCCCAACATCCTCCCCAGACTCTGTGCTCAGACTTCCAAAGACTGGGCCCTAGGCCTCAGGGAAGAGGAAACTGCCCAGACCTCTGGAAGCACAACCTGTTTATCTTCTAAGGTGTGCACTGCCTCAACAGTAGAGGCACAGCACCACCTGGGGGTCATGGAAGAGACTGCAGCATAACACGGCTCCTATAGTCAGTCTAGGGGCTGGGGAAGGGTGGGCAGAAAAGGAGACAATGACCAGCCTATTGGAAGCATGCTTGAAGCACTGCCCTACAGGGCACCTTAAATACTGACGGAAGGCTTGGGGGGGGGGGGCAAGGTTATGCTAATTTGCATTTGAACACTAGGATGACCTCATTTGTTCCCCCAGGCCCAGGGAGCATTCAGGTGACAGATGCAAGGTGCCTGGCACCCTCAGTGTCTAATTAATGTTTGTGAGTTCAGTGAAGGCCCCTCAGAGTCCAGCTGCTGCTCTGCAGCAGAGGAATCTGGCTGAGGCCCCTCTTGCGAAGCAATGGCTCAGGCAGGCAACGAGGGGAAAGACCAAAAGCAGCAGGGTCTCACCCTGGCCTGCTCAGCCTCTGAACAGCGCCTGCTGTGCCACCCACTCAGCCTCACCCCACTGCAGTCTGAGGGAAGGGAAATGCCTGATCCCTCCTCGGCAGGCATCTGGAAAACAATAAGGCAGCTGCAGGGAAGTGACTAATGAGCACTTCGGGGAGCAATTCGGGACATCATGCATGGAAACTTATTCAAAATTGATAAGTTAACGCTACCTAATTAGAGAGGAAATGGGCTCTGCTTTCTGGCGTTGTGAGAACAGTGCTGGGCTCTAGCTGAGGACGAGCCACATCTCGTCTCCCAGACCCGCAGCCCCACAGGGGGGCCCCCAAATGACCTTCCTGGTCTGTGGTCTTGCGGACAAGCAAAACGTCTGAGCTGAATGGAGTCTTGAAGGGCTTCTAAACCAATTCACTCCTTTTATGGATGGAACTGAGGCCTGAGGGGTCCAATTCCTGGCTCAAGATCACAAAACAATGGAGCCAGAACCAGAGAGAAAGCCAGTCTTGGAGCTTCCAGTCCAGGCCTTTTATCATGAGCCAATGACATTGTCCTCACTTTCCTGTGTGGAGTCCTCAAATTCCTGGACAGGTCAGTAGACATGAAGCTCCCCCTATACAATTCATCCCTCTTGGCATCCAGGACCTAAAAGATGCCCTCCCCTCACTTCTCACAACTGAGCCACGGCTCTCCTCTGTGGTCCAAAAGCCAGCTCCTCCACACAGTCTTCCAGCATTGCCTCTTTTACATCTACCGTTTCATTCACTAATTCACTCATTCATTCCATGGACATTTAGTGCTGAAGAATTTGGGCTCTGGAGTCAGGCCACCTGGGCTTAAATCCTATGCTTGTCAGGTATTTGGGTGAGACACTTGACCTGTGTGGCCCTCAGTTCTTTTTATTTAAGAGATAATATGAGACAGGCAGGGCAGCACACACCCATAATCCCAGCACTGGGGAGACTGTGGTAGGAAGATTTTAAGTTCAAGGCCTATCTGGTGAGACCTTGTCAAAAAGAAAGAAAGAAAGAGAGAGAGAGAGAGAGAGAGAGAGAGAGAGAGAGAGAGAGAGAAAGAAAGAAAGAGAAAAAGAAAAAAACACAACACATACAAGAGAGGATGAGATGAAATCGTCACATGCAACAGTTACCAGCGTACCTCATACTGACAAGCGAAACTGTGCTGGAGAAGGGAATGAGATGATACTGCCCCTGCCCTAGACCTGGACAATATGCCTAAGAGCAGGAATAGAGAGAAAAGACCATACTGGGGAACCCCAGAGGAGAGACAGCCAGCCCAGCCCAGGGAGGGAAGGTCCAGAGTTTGGTGGGGCAGACACCAAAGTGGAGGTGAAAGGGTGAGTAGGCAGTGGCAAGATGAAGAAGGAAGGAAGGAGGACTCCAAAGGCAGGAAGCTGCATGGGCACAGGCAGAGCCCAGCACAGTGTGTTGAAGGAAGCCCAAGGGCTCAGTGATACTAGAGTCACCACGTGCGGCAAGCTGGGAGAGGCAGCCAGGCCTGGGTCATACAGTGCTTGGCATGCCACAGAAGAGCCAGGCGTTGATCCTGTGAGTGGCAGGGAGCTTGGGAGGGGCTTTAAATAGAGAAGGGATGTGGTCAGATTAGTGGTTTACATGGATCATTCTAGACTGTAAGGGGAATGTTTCCTCTGTTGGGCTCTGCTTCCACAATGATATGCTGCTCTTGGGTGGTTTATTTCCAGTGGTCAGAGAATCTGCTCCAACCAAGCCAATTGCAGTCTTGCTACAGTTTGAATGCCCCCTCGCAGAGCCATGTTGACATCTAATTGCCATTATCACAAGATTGAGATGGGATGTTTAAGAAGTGACTAGTCATGAGTAGATTAAGGCCATTAACGAGGAAGTGAGTTATTGATCTTGGGAGTGGGCTCCTAATAAAAGGATGAGTCCCACCAATTGTCTCGGGTGCGTCCTCACCGCACAATGGCCTCTGCCATGTTATAACACAGCACACAGGCCCATACCAGAGGCAAGCGTAAATATTCCAAAGAACTGGGACCCCCCCCCTGCCAGATAAGGTTTACTCCTTCTGAAACATTGTTGTTGTTGTTAGGTGCCGATGAGTCCGTATCCAACTCATAGCGACCCTCATAGGGTTTTCAATGGCTGTTTCAGGATTGCCTTGGGAGTGGATTGCCAGGCCCTTCTCCCATTTTTGCGGTGCTGGGAATTGAACTCGGGGCCTCAGAGACTGCAGCGCAGCGCTCTACCCACTGAGCCAAATCCCAGCCCTCTAAAACATTAGGGTGCATGGAAACACAACTCCTGGGCCCTTTGAGGAAAGGCTGGGTCTTGCTCATTTTATGTCTCCAGGCACAAAATAATACATTCAGCAAATGTTTCATAGATAAATAAGCACTGCTCAGTGATACCAAAGTTGACAGGCCCTTCCTTTGAGCACTCCAGAAGCCCTATGGGATCGCCAGCACCAGGGCCATCGCCCAGCTGGCCTTCTCATGTCCTAGAACCAGGCCTGGAAAGGGCATCTTGAAATCGGCTAACTTCGTCACATTGCTGTTTGCTTTTTAAATTTTCCATTAGACTTCTGAATGAATTAGGATTCTGAAGACTGCCTTCCAGCCCCTACTGCACCAGGATCTGCTGGGGATGTGACTGGTGAATCTCAGGGTGCTGATTGGCTTTTAAAATGCTGTGTTTATGATAATACAGTTGGCCTTCTAAATCCGTGGGTTCTGCACCTGTGAATTTAACCAAGTGCAATCAAAAGCATTCAGGAAAAAAAAATGTACTCTGTATTGAACATGTACACTTTGTCATTCCCTAAACAGCACAGTAAAACAGCATTTGCCTTGTATTATGTATTATCAGCAATCTAGAGGTGATTTAAGTTTTAAGGAGGATGTAAGTTATCAGCAAATATTATAGAGGGAACTTCAGCATCTGAGGGTTATGGTATCTGCCAGGATCCTGGCACCAATCTCCCATGGATACTGGGGAACAACTGCACTGCTGTCTCATGGACAACTTCCCAGGCCTAATGGTGGTCAAAGCAAAGGCTCCAGCCTTTCTAGTCAGGCCTTGGTACCTTGCATTCCTTTGCTGGCTTGCTCTAAGTACTGGAAAAGAAACCATGCCGAGCCTGGCATTGCCTGGTTTGTGATTATGCAAGGCCACAGGCAAGACGCAACCCCACTGAGCCTCACTGCCCTCAATGTGAAATAGGCATGACAGTATCCCGTGGAGGACCATGAGTACTAGCCTGTAAAGTGCCTCACGTGGACATTCCACACACTGGCAGCGGTTGTGCGAGTGGATTCCTGCCTACTGCTGTCTGCCTGGGGTTGAAGTGACCACACTCTTGACTCTCCCAGCCCCACAGCCAGCTCATTACTAATTTCCTATCTCCTCTTCCTGCCTACAGCAGTATTCCATCAGATCCCATCAGATCTCAGACTAAGCAGGGTTGGGCCTGGTTAGTACTTGGATGGAAGACCACCTGGGAACACCAGCCGCTGTAGGCTTGGGAGAAGGACCTGGCAACCCACTCCCAAAAAACAATCAGCCATTGAAAACCCAATGAATAGCAGAGAAGCACCATAGTGTGCCGTCTGTTGTATGTAGGGTGGCTGAGTCAGACACCAACTCAATGGCACCTAAAGACAACAGCAATCTCCCCATCCTGGGCACCCGCCATCCCAGTCCTGGTCCCATTGAACAGTTTAGGGCTCTTCAAGCCTCCAGGAGATGAGGTTCCCACAATGGAAGGTAGGAAGTGCTGCAGGTGACAGCTGTAGTGGAACATGAGATTGACCCATCCCCATACAGGATAGGACCAAGTTGGGCCCTCAAATCTGGGTGCATGCTTGTCAGGGACACACCTACTTCTGGAGGCACAAACTACATTCATTTTGCTCCCAACCCACAGAGAACCAGAGCTGTCTGAAGATGCCTCAAGGAGAAAGAATGCAAGTGCACCCCCGATCGAGCACATGGGGATAAAGCTGGCTGGCTGCCCCTTTCTAATCTCTTGGGCTGGTGGTTCTCACCACTTCTGCCCATCCCTCCAGCATGGCCACCTGTCCTCTACCAACTTGGGAGACCAGTATCACATGGGGTCTTCCTGCTGATGCCGAAATCACTTGCTAAAATCACTTCCTAGCTTCGTGCGCTGGACCCCAGCAGACATCCCCACAGGGCCTGTGCTCAGCTGCCCAGTGGGACAGCAGAATCCAGCCTGCAGGGGTTTGCTGAGAGTCCGCAGCAGCACATGAGGACCCCAGTATGAAAACCCCAGTACACAGATCCTGTCAGTTTCCCCTTGCTGTTCCCTGGCGTCCCTCCCTCCCTCCAGTTCTCCCAGCAGTTTTCCGGCACCTCACTACCCTGGTGTTCAGGACATCAAGACTTACTCACGCTAGCCAAGACCAGGTATGACTATGGGCTGACAGTGCGGGATGGTCCTCGGGGCCCATCAGCTTCCTCTCAGGGTAGTGACAAGCATCAGGGCCACAGCATGCACCACTGGGGAAGCCCAGATCACATCCCAGCAGAGGAAAAGGACACGCAGCACTCAAAGTCCCATTTTCATTCCTTCATGGCAGGGATTCAGCCCCATCCCAGGGAAGCCTCAGCTTATCACTTAACTCTTGTCAAGAAAACAACAGGCAAACACATGGCACAGTATGTTTAATGTGGCTGCTCTCACTGGACACTCCGTGGACCAGCGTCGACCCCTGAGAGAGCCCCCACCTCTGCTACACAAAGGAGGGTCAAGGGATGAATGTTCAAGGACAGGAAAGGGAAGTGTCTGTGTGACTCTGGGCCACTCAGGTGGGGTAGGACAGTCCCCAACTTCTCTTGTACTCATAGGCTCACCAGGGGCAGGTGAGGGATGAAGGGTAATGGAGGACATGATGATGTGGCCACAGGCTGGGCGCAGAACAGCCTTACAAGGCTCAGTGGTCGGGGCGCAGACTGGTTACCTTTCTTTGGCAAAAGCAAGCAGAGAAGCTGGGAAAGCCAGGAGGCCAGGACGGCAGTGTCCGCTTCCTTCCAGTGAGGCCTTTCCAGCTCAGGCTCTGGCAGGAAAACCAGAGGCACCCCAGCACCCTCCCAAGCAGCAGGAGTTCCACCTCAGGGGTGAAGGCGTGCCCTCTGGTGGCCCTGGCTAGGACAGAGGAGATGCCAGCAGGGCTGCCTCACAACAGCCCTCCAGACACCTCTCGTCCTGACCTGTGTCCCCCATACTTGGAAGGAGGCAGATTTCACTTCCTTTTGTCCTCTCCACACAAGTGCACTCATTCAGGAGGCAAGCAGGTAAGGAAAAGGACCCTGGCCAGCCTGACATTTTAAAGACCTTCTCTCCCAGTGGAAAGAAAAGGAAGAAAAGCTCCAGCAAAGTCTCCCCAGAGGCAGCTCTGCAAGGCCCTCAGAGCCCAGCCTTTCCTCCCCGGGTGGCAGTAATCACCGGAAGAGCTGCAGACCACTGGCTTTGGCACTTGGGCACTGAAGTGCTTTCGGACCCGCACACCCAGATGCGGCTCCTGGGAAGGGATGCCAGGCCCCATGCAGGTTGGAAAGGCAGCCCCCTGCTGTTGCAGGTGTGCGTCTGGGCAGTTTCCAGTCACTCACACCTGGAGGGACAGCCACGCTCCCCAAAGGCCTCAAGAGAAGACCCTGACAGGAAGGAGGGCTGCTTCCGGGTTAGGGCACACCTGTGAGACCCTTAGCTGTTGTACAGCGGGATCACCCGGGTGATCTCCCGCCGGCAGATGGGGCACCGCTTGGGCTCTGGCAAGGCGCGGTAGCACTCGCGGCAGGAGCACACGTGCCCGCACTCCAGGAACACGCACGACTTGAAGTTGCTCAGGCACACGACACAGGCGCTCTTCAGGCTCTCCCTGTCCTCGGGGGTGGCTTGGCTCAGCAGCTGGGCCTCATGCTCCTGGAACTCCTCCTGCATCCGCTGCAGGCGCAGGCGCTCCTGCCGCTGCAGATACTGCCTTCGCAGGATGAAGAACAGGACCGCACACGTGGTGAAGCCGAACGCCAGGGCCAGCACCTTCCAGAGCCGGACGCTCGACTCCTGCCGCTGCAGAAGGCTGTCGAAGTCCTGGCTGCTCAGGTAGTACTGCATGCCTTGCTTGGGAGGCTGCAGGCGGACAGAGTTGTTGTCCAGGACTAGTTCGCCAACTCCCGTGAGGGTGGCCCCAACCTTCAGCATCTCCTCGGTCTCCTGGATGCCTTTGGGCCGCTCCCCACTGATGTAGTGGCCGATGGCATCGGTGAAGGACTGCACTGAGGGGTGGAACTTCTCGTACACAGTCTCTAGGCCCAGATCCACTGAGTCCAGGGGCTTCAGCACTCGCACGGCCACATCCATGCCATCCTCATGGGGCACCAGATCAAAGGGCACCGTGTTGGTCCTCTGGTGAATGATCTTCGAATAGTCATTCCTAAAAGAATAGCAGGCTGAAGATTAAACAAAAGGTAGCAAGAGCCAAACTCCCACGCAGGCTTAGAGATCACCTAATGCCAGGAGGACAGGGTCAAGTCTGATGTAACCAGAGAATGCAATCGAAACCACCAATACCCAAGACCTCATACTAGGGAGGCTTGATTTTTTAGGTCCTCAGGCTTAATTAGGGGGTGACAAGTATAGTCCTAGGTCATCTTTACCCTTATTTCCTTCTGCTACTGCCAAGTAAACATCTGAGACAAAAACCTGCTAGGATGAGAAAAATGGTACCATGTGAAATCCTACAAAATTATTTCAAGTAGTGAAATCTCCATTTATCAGTGTTCTCCAACTTTAGTGTGCCTAAGAATCAAGAGATTCCAGGTCCCCTATCCTGAAAATTCACGTTTGGTAGTTCAGGAAACGGGCCCAGAAATCTGCATCGTAACAAGCTGCCTAAGGGATTCTGACAGAGGTCCACAGAGCAGACAAAGCAGTATCACTGCATGGAGAGGCTGCTCTTTGATCTGTCTCAGAAGCTGGAGATACAGCAGTTGTACGAAGCACCCAGACCCCAAAAAGACTCTCAGGTTTATGGCCAGAGAAGAAAGGGCACGTACCAAAGGTGGGTTGTTCGATTCCATACCATCTTGTGCTCCTGAAGCGTCAGCCGCTGAATCACTCCTTTGCAGTTTTCCACAAACTGGCTGTTCAGTGTTTCTTTAACAGATCGCACGGCTCCTAAGCAGGAAAAAAACATTCTCAAGAACTGTTCTGCCCTCTTTAAGGTAATTCAAAATGTGTTTTTAGTTTGAACTACATTAATTAATCAAAATGGTGACATTTGTATCACCATAAGGTAAATTTTTGGAGCACTCTGCTAAGAACCTTATATGAATCACATCATGTAAGTCTTACAGCAATCTCATAAGGCAGATTATTTCTCTCTAAAATAACCAGAGGTCCAGAAAGGTCTGGCAATCTTACCCAAAGATAACCCAGACTTTTCTGGAGGTTGTTTGTTTATTTTTTAAGTGCCAGGGGGTTGAAACCAGGACTTCACACATGCTAAGCAGGTGCTCAACCACTGAGCCTCATCTTTTTCATTTTTTATTTTGAGACAGGATCTCACTAAGTTGCACAAGCTGCCTCTGGTCTTGAACTCGTGATCCTCCTGCCTCAGCCTCTTGAGTCACTGGGATTACAGGCATGCCACAGTGTCCAGCTTAACCCAGTCCTTTCTGACCCCAAAATACATTCTGGACCATGACCCCAACACCATAATGGCACCTAGGTTAGCCAAGACAATCTTTATCAAACTTTTGGGAGAAATCAGTTGTTTTTCATTTACCATTAAACAAACAAACATACCTTCAATAACAGCATAAGGCACACATTTTCCCGGCGCTTCTGAAAGAATACTCTTTAAATCTTCACCCAAGTGGATTTTCTTAGCTCCCTAAATTCAAGAGAAAAAATAATAATAAGTTGGTCACTGAGTACTAAGCATGCTCAATCAAACTTAAGGGCAAAAAAAAGAAAAAAGGAATGTTAGCTTTTTTCGTGTTGAAAGCATGAGGTAATTGGGCAGGAAGCAGACTACAAAGAATCTGATTCCAAAGCTTGTCCTGGAAGTGTTAACATAGAAACAGGCCAGGGGCAGTGCCTCTGTTCTCTTGTCACTGAGTCTGCAGGTGCCACATACATTCTTTTTTCCAGTTAACCAAAGCATACGCTCCTTCTACTATGAACAATTTTTAATGAAAACAGAAAGGGTACTGGTCAATTTGCACACCACAGAAGGAACATCATGTAAGATGTGGGGTTAAATCAAGCTGCAATGTATCCACTGTGATTTGGGCAACTTAATTTGAGTCTCAGCTTCCAAAACTGTAAAGGATGGGGAAAACACAATCTCGCAGGATTTTTTTTATGTGGCTTAAATGAACTTTAAGGTGTAGAAAAACTCTGCCATGGGCTGGCACCTGGGAGGCGTACAATAATCACATATTCTCATCACTATGTGAAATTGCCGCAGTCCAGCTGCCGCAGGATCCAGGGGTCCCGAAGGCAGGTAAGGAGTCGGCGATGGGAGACAGACACAACAAACTCAGAGGCAGTGTGATTCTGTTCCGTTTATTGTACAGCAACTGCAAGTTTTTATACTTTCTTTTTAGGCTTACAATTATGCCTTGCAGTTACAAAGAGTAGAATGTATTAAGAGTCAGACAGATGAATGATTATGATAAAACAGCAGTTTCCTTAGAAAGGTCAGCATGAACCTTTGATTGTCCTGGGTTAATCACCCAGGTGTTTTATTTTAAGCAAGAGCTGGACAATCTATTTTAAGAATTTAAAACCTAAGACCTATAATTTTAAGTGGGCAACATTTTCTATAATATCTATTGATATCCCGTAGAATGGCTTTTTTTTCCTCCTTGGACTTAATGCACCATGGTGTTCCTGATCTTGCTAAGCATTCCATGAACATGAAACTGTTGTATGGAACCTGTACTCCAACCTTATTCACCATCTTGATACCATTTTCATTATATGCCCCAGTGTATGACAGGGGAGGATCAGGTACTCTCTGCATACCTTGGCCCAGAGGTGGATACCATAATCTTCCTCTAATCAAATAAGCAACATAAGGAGGCCCTTGTACGGTGGGAACAGGCCTATGTGTTCTTTTGGATTGCTGCACTAATTTCTTTAGCTAATACAGGCGGGGGCCCTTCAGTCCAGGTGGAGGCTAGTAACTCAGCTTCTAGTAATTGAAGAATAAATTGTTTAAGACTTGAGTTCCCAGGTGGAAATTGCTGACCAGTTTTAACTAGAATATTGCCCACACAACCCTTACAACTCGTGGTAGTTACCTCTGATTCACTTACAAATTCCCCACGTCCTGTCATTCTTTCAGTTTCTGTTTCATTAGAATTCAATACAACATTAGTCATGAGCATTAATCCTAGACATGAAGTAATTACGTACATAATAATAAAAAGCAGTAATCCTATTCCCAGAAGACAAAAGACACATATTCCTTTTCCTCATCCCCTTCCATTCTAGAAAGATGGGTTCCTTGAAGCCCTCTTCCCCATATCCGGACTTTGTCAGACAACATGGTTAGAAGAGGACGTGACATGAAATATACATGCAAGATTGCAAGCAAGATTGCACCAATGGCTTGCAGGAGAGGAAGAGGTGCTTGTTCTCACTGCGGAAGGAATTTGAGTTCTGCAAACAGTAGAGGTTGGGTGACAGACCAGGATGGGAAAGAGTTTTCATGCAGAAGAAACAGCAAAAATGCAAAGCTACCAAAAATGGCCAGATTAGTGAGAGCCCAGGACGTGTAGCAGAGAACAAGGGTAAGACACAAACCCTACCTTGGAATTTTTGTTATCCAATCAAGGGAAAAGAATCTAAAATATCAAGAAGTCCCAACTCGTTTTCCAGGAAGGGACTATTTCATCCTCATTTAGGAACTAATTGGCAAAGCTTTTAAGGTCAGCAAAGATGAGATCTCACATCCAGCCAACGGGAAGCCAAATCAGTTTTGAAGTCAGAAAGTGAAGCATCAGTTACACGCAGAGCCAATCACTTCAAGTTGATTAGTTAATTAGGTGAACAACGGGGCAGCTGCAATCTCACTAGAATGCCACTTACACAGCAAATCTAATTGCCTCCTAAACTGTTTCCTTCCAGTGTCCAAAACTTCTTCTTCTGCAGGGACTTAACACATTTGTTTCTAAGCCCTTACTGAAAACAATCTGAAGAAGTTAGGTTTGGGAATCCCCCTTTCATACAAATTTCAGATGAAGCCTTTGCCTGTTGAATTGTGAAATTTCAGCCGAAACAAACCACTAAGCATCTACCACTTGTCATGTCTCTGGACCAGTTTGACAGTCGCATTAAGGCAATGCTGTCAATCAGGGGAGGAAAAAAAATATTCTGGGGGGGAACCTAAAACACCAAGTTTAAGCTCCAGGCTGACTAGCTATATGACCTGTGAATCCCAATTTCCTGATTTGCAATGGGGGGAGGACACTGTCATCTTAGCTACCTTAGACAATTATTGTGCAGGGAAAAAAAAAAAAAGAGATGGAAATGTGCTATGGAAACCGTAAAGTGTAGTTCAAAAAGAGTATTATTTTTTAAGTATCTATAATATTAAAAGGAAAAGTTTGTAGAAGCATGGATCTGAGTGGTTAAGTGGGTCCCTATACTTGCTGTTCTCGTGTAGATAATCCACATGCCCTCCCCACCCCTCATCTCCTCCTGGCCTCTGCTCAAATCTCACCTTGTTTAAAACAGCAACCCTTCCTCTCTCAGCATTCCATTTCCCCTGTTCCCTGCCTTATTCCAACACATTTCTCACCTGGTCATACTACGTGATTATGTGTTTAGTGTCCGGTTGTACTCCAAGAGAATCTCCACGAGGGCAAAGCCTTGTCTGTTCTACTCAGTGTCTAGTGCATATAAGGTGCTCAAGAAATAGTTTTCCAACAAAGTAAAAGTCAAGAGTCATTCCGAGCTAGGCTCTGTGGCACACGTCTATAATCCCAGTGACTCAGGAGACTGAGGCAAGTGGCTTGCGAGTTCAAGGCCAGAGGCAGCCTGCGCAACTAAGAGAGAATCTGTCTCACAATAAGAAATAAAAAAAGGAGGCTAGAGGTGCGGTTCTGTGGTACAGCGCCTGGCTGGCATGCGCGAGGCCCTTGGCTCAACCCCCAGCACCGAGGGAGGGGCAGTCATTTGGAGTAACGAGAAGCGACTACGGAGCAGAGGGGCGGAGCGAAGGTTCTCGCAGAACCGATTTCCCATCCTCCCTGCTCCACTGCCTGGCTGGAGCACACCCTCTCAGAGCCGGGTCCCTCGTGGACAGTTTCCGACTGTGGGGCGGCCACGGTGGATCGTGGGCTCGCCGCGACCAGGGATAGAGATGACCAGCTGGGGCGGGGCTGGCTGCAGCACTGACCTTGAGCTCTTGGGCGACCTGGGCCTTCTGTCGGTACACGGAGTAGAGGACGGCGGTGACGACAGAGCTGGTGCCCAGGAGGATAAACTGGCCCAGCGAGGGTCGCCCTCCGCTCTCCATGGCGGCGCCGAGCCCCGGGTGCGGCCAGCAACGCGGAGGACAAGCCCGCGACCCCGCCCGCCACCTCCCTCCCTCCGGGCCCGCGCCCCGCCCCCAAGCGACCGCGCTGCCCGGAAGACCCTTCCTGGAAACCCCCAGACGGTCGCTCGGCGATGACGTACACCACCGGAACCAGAAGTGGAGGCGCGGGGTGGGACGAAAACAAAGGGACCGGAAGTTGGGGTTGCCGAGGTGACCGCGGCGTTTCTGCGGCCTCAGGGAAACCGGTCTTATGCAGAAGAGTACGTGCAGAGTTGTGCGGCCTCCCGTGCTTCCGCGACCGTTTCCTTTCCACACGCCGCGCACCGGCCATTGACGGACCCGCCCGTGCTGTCCCGGTGTCGGTCCCTTCGGCTTGCTGGGGTGGAGGTGGTTTGATGGGGTGTTTGCTGTCTCCGCGTTACATCAGGCAGTGAAGAGAATTGTGGGCCAAGCACTGAGGAGTGTGACGCCTTTAAGCCTTAGGGCAACCCTCGACGCCCTTTTTTATTCTGTCCTCTTTAGAAAACGGAGACGGCAGCGGTTAGGGGAGGCGATCAAAGCCATACGGCTAAGAGAGCCCGAGAGGCGTTTACCTAGGCCCTTCCTCGGCCACCACTACGCACTGCAGTGCTGTTGTTGTTGTTAGGTGCCGTTGAGTCGGTCCGACTCATAGCGACCCTCATAGGGTTTTCAATGGCTGATACAATGGCGGGATTGCCTCGGAAGAAGATTGCCACATCCTTCTCCCATTTTTGCGGTGCTGGGAATCGAACCGGAGACCTGGGAGACAGCAGAGTGGCGCTCTGCCAACCGATCTAAATCACCGCCCGTACTGCAGTATATTGTTTATTAAATAATAGTTACAGCTGCATCTTACTCAGTGTCTATTATGTGTGAGGTGCTGTGACAAAAAAAATTTTTCAGGCCTCCATTTAATTCTCACAGCACTGCTATAGTGTAGATTACAGATGAGGAAACTGAGGCTCAGGTTAAGTAACTTGCTCAGGATCATACAGCTAAAAGTGATATAGATGATCTTCAAAGCCAGGTGGTCCTTCGGGGCCTCTTTTTTAACCTATACGGCATCTCCTTCCTAAAATAATCAGAGATACGTGAAATCTTATCCAAAATATCAGCCTGTGAGACGTGTTCATTGACCTATTTCTTACAGGTTGTGCTTTAAACTCTTGAAACTACAGGTATATACCCATTGGTCCAAACCAAGATTATTCCTGGCAGCATTGTTTTTAATAACAAAAGATTGAAAACGACTTAAATGTTGTTGTTAGGTGCCTTCGAGTTGGTGTCCGACTCAGCGACCCCATGTACAACAGACGAAACACTATTGTCTTGATTCTCTGCTGTTCACAGAGTTTTCAATGGCTGATTTTTTTTTAGAGTGGGGGAGTGGGTTGCCCTGTCGTTCTCTAAAGCCTACAGCACCAGGTGTTCTCAGGCAGACTCCCATCCAAGTATTAACTAGGTCCTACCCTGCTTAGCTTCTGAGAGCTGACGGGATCAGACTCCACATTAGTACAGCAGCAGCCAAATTAAATGTTATCAGTAAATTGGCTAATATATTTTAAGATATGTCTATGCAAGCCTGCAGCCATGCCACTGTAGCGTCTGATCCCCTGATCCCATCACCTCTCGGAAGCTAAGTAGGGTCAGGCCTGGTTAGTCCTTGGATGGGAGACCACCTGGGAACACCAGGAGCTATAGGCTTGGAAGAAAGACCTGGCAACCCACTCCCAAAAATTAATCAGGTTTTGCAAACCCTATGAATAGCAGAGAAGGACTGACAATAGTGTGTTGCCCACTGTAGGTAGGGTCGCTATGAGTTGGGCACCAATTCCATGGCACCTGACAATAATGCAAGTAGTAAAGTGAAAAAGCAGGCTACAAAACTGAGTATGATCTTCTTTTGAAAAGGAAGAAGAATCTGTTTGCATGTCTCTGTAATGATTCATTTAAAACGATACTTTTCTGTACCTTAAAAGTGTGTGTATGCCATATTTGTAATTAATAAAACACGTTAAAAAAAAAAAAAAAAAGACCGAGGGCATAGCTCTGTGGTAGAGAGCTTGCCTAACATGCACCAGACCCTGGGTTTGATCCCCAGCACTGCCAAGAAACAACAAGAGAAACGAACCAAGCTAGTCACGGTACAACTAACAACTCCAGGGGCCTCCTGCATCTGAGGCTCTGGACTGGACACTACGTGATACAACCTTGTTTATCCAGGCTCTTCTGTCTATCTGGGGTCTGGGAAGGTAGTAGATACAGGCAGAGAAACCTATTATCCCAGGCCAAATGGAATTAGGGCAAGCAAGATTGCACCAATGGCTTGCAGGAGAGGAAGAGGTGCTTGTTCTCACTGCGGAAGGAATTTGAGTTCTGCAAACAGTAGAGGTTGGGTGACAGACCAGGATGGGAAAGAGTTTTCCTGCAGAAGAAACAGCAAAAATGCAAAGCTACCAAAAACGGCCAGATTAGTGAGAGCCCAGGACGTGTAGCAGAGAACAAGGAACATGTAACTGAAAAGGAGAGTTGAAGCCAGATCCTGCAGGCCCCTAAATAGTAAACCAGATCTTTAAATTTCATCATGTTGGGGATGGGATCCAGTAAAGCTTTTATGAGGATAAGTAAGGACATGATCTAACCTGGTTGGTTGGTTGGTTTTATTTTGTTTTAATAACAAAAATTCCTGTATCCTTGGATCACAGCAAGGGAAAGAACAAAAAAGAGGTTATAAAATTGAAACCTGGGGTAACATCTCCACTGCAAATAGGGTAGAGGTCCTTGTTAACAGTTCTGGCCATCTTGGGCTTCTTATTCTCCAAATCCTTTTATGGCTTTCCTGGGAGCTTATTTAAAAGCCCATCACTCTTAAATGAGACCGTTTGGTTTTAAATAACCCTGCCATTTTTTGCCAAAGGCTTATATCCTTCATTACCCATGCCAAGCACATTGGACAGTTTGAAATTTATATCATGTGGGCCCTGTTAGGCGAGATGAGAGATGGGCAATTTCAGCTGAGGCCAGATGTCCCTAGGGAACCATTTCCAGCTTGAGACGCTGTCTTCTCAGAGTCACAATTTAAAGATGCATCTCTGACTTGGAGAAAGCAAGCTAAGTTCCTAAGGCACCAGGCAGAGATGCTAGAGGGCATAGGAGCTGACCTGAGAAAGATTGGTTAGTAAGAACCATGCAGGCATGTCAGCTGAGACCTGAATTCACATTTCCCCTTGGTGGAGCAAAATTTCCCTGTGCATCACTGGGCAAATACCTCTTAAGGGTTCGCCAAGGTCTACAAATCAAATAGATACAAGGGCAGGCATCTTAGCACCTGCAGGGACATTGCCAAACAGAAGCTACAAGAAATAGAAAGGTTGATCATAGTATCTCATTTCCTTACAGAATTTTCCCTTTGGAGAGCCCCTAAGGTAGCTGTCAAGAATTATCTAATCTTTTTTTTTTTTGTGGTGCTTTGAATGGAACCTGGGGCCTTGCACATAATCCACAAATACTCTGCCACAGAGCTACATCCCAAGCCTCAACATTGTTTTAATGAGCGTTGATCCCATGTAATGATTTCTCCCAAATACATAGCGGGACACAGGGATAATGTGCAGGACATGATCTCTGACCTTCCAGAGGGTGTAGGGGAGAATTTTTTTCTTTTTATAACTAACCCCTATGTATTTGTAAAGAAATTTAATAATTTCACAAAACATATATTAAAAATAAATACAAGCTTGGTGCCATGGCACACGCCTGTAATCCCAGTTAATTGGGAGATAGAGGCAGGAGGATCACAAGTTTAAGGCCGAAGGCAGCCTGCACAACCCTGTCTCAAAATAAAAATAAAAAGGGAGCTTGGAGTTGGACCCAGTGTTAGAGCACTTGCCTAGCATGGGCAAGGCCCTGGTTCAACAACATCCCCCCCGCCCAGTACTGCAAAAATAAATAAGTATAGTTATGCAAAAAAAAAGCAAAAACAAGCTAAAAGAAGCCAAATACTAGTGATAGGATGACTTAATCATGCAAGTGGACACCTGCATGGACTAGAAACTTCCTGGTAGCCACGGCCAAATGGAACTATGTTGGAATACAATTTAGTGATGATGGTTTGAGCACCTGAAAGATAATAATTCAGGGTAATTTGTGAAAAGCCCAAAGAAGAAGGGATCAAGATGTCTGCAGGTCAGTGAGCTGACTCACTGTCTATCAGTGACAAGGCTGCTGTCAGAAGCTCATAGAATGATGTAGCGTTCGCGGATTTCCTAAAACAGATGGCATGAGTGGATCAGACCCATGTGTTCACTGTCTCAATCTGCTTTGGACCAGTGAGACCTACTTACCATTGAGTAGCCAAAGGTCCCAGGAGAAAGGATGGAAGATCTTGTATAAAGAAAACTGGTCCCTAAGGATGGAGTATGGGGCCATGGCATCCCTAGCACCACAAGTCAGAGGAGAAGGGTTAGCCTCTCAGGGTGACTGAGCAGTCCCTGCTTCACCATGAATTACCTCAAAACAGTGTTAAAGACTGGAATTCATTCTCTCTCTCTCTCTCTCTCTCTCTCTCTCTCTCTGTCTCTAGCATTAGTGATGTGCAATAAAGCATTGTTGTTGTTGTTGTTGTTAGGTGCCGTGGAGTCGGTATCCGACTCATAGAGACTCTCATAGGGTTTTCAATGGCAGACTGTTTCGGGATGGCCTTGGGAGTGGATTGCCAGGTCCTTCTCCCATTTTTGTGGTGCTGGGAATTGAACTCGGGACCTCAGAGACTGCAGCACAGTGCTCTACCAACTGAGCTAAATCCCAGCCCTTGCAATAAAGCATACATATTTAAAATGTACAATTTGATAAGCCTTGATATATGTATATATCTGTGAACCCATCACCACAAGCAAGACAGTGTACATATCCATTGCCCCTAAATGTCCTAGTAACCCTTTGTGATCCTTCTCTTCCATCTTCCACCCCTACCTGTCCCCGGGCAACCACCAGTCTGCTTTCTATCTCTTTAGATCAATCTGCCTTTTCTAAAAGTTTATATAAATGGAACCATACAGAACACACCCTATCTTCTCTGACTTAGAATAATTTCTCTCAATAATTATTTTGAGATTTGCCCATGTCATTGCATGTATCAGTAACAGTTCATTCCCTTTTCATTCCCAAATAGTATTCCATTATATGAATATACAACTTGTTTATCCATTGATGTGTTAATGGACATTTGGATTGTTTATAGGGGTTTGGCTCATTTGGATTGTTTAAAGGGGTTTGGTTGGTAGATTGCTGGTCTGTGCTGTCTGAGGCCCTGGGTTTGATCCCTAGCATCCCCCAAATGAGAGAAGGATGTGGCAATTCCTTCCCAAAGCAATCCCGAAACAATCAGCCATTAAAAACCCTATGAATAGCAGAGAAGCACTGACGTAGTGCCAGGCATGGCACATTGTCAGGAAGTGTATCGTTCTGTTGTATGTAGGGTCACTATAAGTCAGACCTGATTCAATGGTACCTAACAACAACCACAATAATAAATGGTTTTTAACTATTACAAATAAAGCTGCTATGAACAGTCATACACAAGTCTTTGTCTGGGTATATGCTTTTATTTCTCTTGGATAAATTCCTGGGACTGAAATGGCTGGATCATATGGTAGATGCATGTTTAACTTTTTAAGAAACTGCTAAACAGTTTCCCAGAAAGGTTTTGTCAATTTACATTTCCACCAGCATGAGAGTTTACATATAAGATCTTCCATGTCCTCACCAGCATTTGGTATCATCAGCTTGCTGACTTAACACAGCTTTCAGTATGGATTGTGCTTCAACATCAAAAAAAAAAAAAAAATCCTTACAACTGGGTTAGCAACTTTGTGAATGAAGAAAAGATTGAGGTTGTCCAAGATTTTGCTTTACTTGGTTCTACAATTAGGTTCTACATGGAAGCAGCAGTCAAGAAATCAAAAGATGTATTGCACTGGGAAAAGCTATTGCAAAAGACCTACTTAAAGTGTTGAAAAATAAAGATCTCCTGTTGAAGACAAAGGTGCGCCTAACTCATGCCATGGTCTTTTCAGTCGTATCATATGGTTGTGAAAGCTGGACATTTTAATAAGGGAGACAGGAGAAGAACTGATGCTTTTGAATTATGGTACTGAAGACAAATATGGACAGCCAAAAGAACCAACAGATCTATCCTAGAAGTGAAACCAGAGTGCTCCTTGGAAGCAAGGATGGCTAGACTGCATCTTACATATTTTGAACCTGTTATCCAATCCCTTCTCCAATCTCTGGAGAAGAACATCATGTTTGGGAGAGTGGCAGGTCAACGAAAAAAAGAAAGACTCTCAACAAGATGGGTTGACACAATGGCTACAACAACAGGCTTAAATGTAAAAAAGATCATGTGCCTGGCACTCAGTTAGGAAGCATTTCATTCTGTTGTACATAGGGTCGCTGTGAGTTGCACCTGACTCAATGGCACCTAACAACAACAACAACGATGTGTAATGGTTTCACCGCATGGTTTTAATTTGTATTTTTCTATGTACCATTTGCCACCCATGATGTCTTTGATGTCATGCCACAACTCATCTGGTCTTCTATCATTAGTGTCTAACACATCAAACCTGTTCTTGAGGTGATCTCTGAACTCAGATGGGATATACTCAAGATCATACCTTGGTTCCTGTTGTTGTTGTTGTTGTCGTTGTTGTTGTTGTTGTTGTTAGGTGCCATTGAGTAGGTATTCGACTCATAGGAACCCCCATAGGGTTTTTAATGGCTGACTATTTCGGGATTGCCTTGGGAGTGGATTGCCAGGTCCTTCTCCCATTTTTTGCGGTGCTGGGAGTTGAACTCCAGACCTCAGA
This sequence comes from Pedetes capensis, assembly GCA_007922755.1. Taxonomy (NCBI): domain Eukaryota; kingdom Metazoa; phylum Chordata; class Mammalia; order Rodentia; family Pedetidae; genus Pedetes; species Pedetes capensis. The sequence goes on from VMDO01016614.1 coordinate 23,028, forward strand.
GACTGCAGCGCAGCGCTCTACCAACTGAGCTAAATCCCAGCCCTTGGTTCCTGTAGACTTGTTCTAATTTTCTTCAGTTTCAGTTTGAACCTGCATATGAGCAGATGATGGTCTGATCCACAGTCAGCACCTGGTCTTGTTCTGACATTTGATATGGAGCTTTCCATTATCTCTTTCCACAAATGTAATCAGTTTGGTCACTGTATGTTCCATCTGGTGAATTCCAGGCTTACAGTCGCTGTTTATGTTGGTGAAAAAAATGTATTTACAATGCAAAGGTCATTGGTCTGACCAAATTCTATCATGTGATCTCCAGTGTTATTTCTTTCACCAAGGCCATATTTTCCAACTACTGAGCTGCCTTTGTTTCCAACTTTTGCATTCCAGTCATCAGTAATTATCAGTACATCGGCAGGAGGATTACAAGTTCAAGACCAGAGGTAGTCTGCATAATTTAGCAAGTATATCCTGATTGCATGTTCGTTCTATTTCAGATTGCAGGAGCTGATAAAAATCTTCCCTGTTTTCATTTGTGGATGTACTGGTGGGTGCGCATATTTGAATAATAGTCATATTAACTGGCCTTCTTGTAGGCATATGGATGTTACTCTTTCACCGACAACATTGTACTTTAGGACAGATCTTGAGATGTCTCTTTTGATGATGAATGCAACCTCATTTCTCTTTAATTTGTCGTTCCCAGCATAATAGACCATATGATTGTTGTTGTTGTTAGGTGCTGTTGAGTTGTGTCCGATTCTTAGCAACCCTCATAGGGTTTTCAATGCCTGACTGTTTTGGGAGTGGATTGCCACATCCTTCTCCCATTTTTGTGGTGCTGAGGATCGAACCCGGGTCCTCACAGAGTGCAGAGCAGCACTCTACCAACTGAGCTAAACCCCGGCCCATAGACCATATGATTATCTGATTCAAAATGACCCTCCATTTCCCTTTAGACGATTTCTAATTTTCCCAGATTCATACTACGTCCATTCCATGTTCCAGTTATTAATGGATCTTTATAGTTGTTGCCCCTCATTTTGAGTCATGCTACATCAATGGCAATCCACTTCCGAAGCAATCCAGAAAAAATCAGCCATTGAAAACCCTATGAGGGGCCGGGCATGGTGGCGCATGCCTGTAATCCCAGCAACTCAGGAGGCAGAATTAGGAAGATTACAAATTCAAGACCAGAGGTAGTCTGCATAACTTAGCGAGATCCTGCCTCAAAAAGTAAAAATAATGGTCTGGGGGTGCAGCTCAGTGGTACAGCACTTGCAGAGCATGCAAGCACTAGGACCCGGGTTCAACCTCCAGTACTGAAAAAAAAAAACAAAAACCTATGAGAGTCACCATGAGTCATATTCGAGGTCATCTAACAACAAACATCAACAAATGGAGGTCCTAACTCAACGACACCTACCAACAACTTTTGCCACCCATATATCTTTATGGGTGAAGTATGTGTTCAAATTTTCCCCCCATTTTTTTTTTGTGTTTGTCTTTGGGCTGGGATTTAGCTCAGTTGGTAGAGCGCTGAGCTGCAGTCTCTGAGGTCCTGAGTTCCATTCCCAGCACCGCAAAATTGGGAGAAGGACCTGGCAATCCACTCTCAAGGCAATCCCGAAACAGTCAGCCGTTGAAAACCCTATGAGGGTCGCTAACAACAACAACAACATGTGTTCAAGTTTTCCCCCCATTTTTTTGTGTTTGTTTTTGAGACAGGATGTTGCTGTTACCCTGGCTGGCCTTGAACTCCTGAACTCAAACGATCTTCCTGCTCCCTGAGTAGCTGGGACTATAGGTGCACACCACAAAAGATTACTAAGCAACAGAAGGCTTTCCCCTCTGCCTGCCCAAGAAGGCAAAGCTTGGGTTCCTGTGCCCAGGGTTCACAATGATAGGGGATGCTAGGCAGGAAGAAAGGGAATAAAGGCACCCTTGCAGCCATCTGCTTCCCAGGACCATTTTGAGACATGAATATCAATGTGCACTTCCTCTAAGGCAAATGACTTCATCTGGTGGTCAGTACTTCCCTGATAGATATCGGTAATATCCTTACACATAGCAGGATTGGCCTGGCCTACAGGCAGTAACACCTTTCAAGTGGCCTAATCAGTGGCCAGTAATTCCCTTTACCTGCAGCGGTAGTCTTGTGGCATCCGATCCCGTCAGATCTCGGAAGCTAAGCAGGGTCGGGCCTGGTTAGTACCTGGATGGGAGACCACCTGGGAACACCAGAAGCTGTAGGCTTGGGAGAAGGACCTGGCAACCCCCTCCCAAAAATCAATTTGCCATTGAAAACCCTATGAACAACAGAGAAGCACTGACAATAGTGTTTCCCCTGTTGTACAGAGGGTCACTATGAGTCGGATACTGACTCGACGGCACCTAACAACAACAACAACAACAATTCCCTTTACATATGAGGATGACAGGTGCCTCAATGTCCTGGTTGAAAAGAAGGATCAAGATCCCTCCAGCCATGAAGAGGAAAAGCTGTTTTACAACCTAAGAAGGCCTGCCTAACCCAAAAGGTGAAAGAAATAGACACACCTGAAGAGAAAATCAAAAAGAGACGAGGAGTTGTCTCCTTAATGATGTAGACTAAAACCCTCAAAAGCCCCTCCCCTCAACGCAGTGCCTGCAGAAATCCAGAGATGTTTGCAGATGTTCACAGTTGTCCACAGTCTCTGCAGATGTCCGAGATGTTCACACCTGTGCACCATCATCTGCAGCCCCTTTGCCAGATCCGCAGGCTTCCTGACCTGGACCTTGGAGGTGTGAGTGCAGCTGTGTGTGGACCTTCACCGCTGGTCTCGCCTGCTTTCTGATTTCTAGCTCAGAAAGCATCACTTCCTCTCTCCCCTCATCTTTCCATCTCCCTTCTCCCCACACCAGCCTAAATCCCGAGCCTGCTCCCCTGGGCACTCAGGCCACTTTCCCCTTCTCCAACTCTAAATACTAAACTAGCCTCAAGTTTCTTTTGGATGCATTTTTAAGTTCCTTTATAAATGTGCCCACAGACCAAGGTTATGCTGCCAGCTTCTCATTAACACTCAGATCCCTCCCAAAATAATAAATAAATAAAACACTGAGCGTGCCGCTGGTGCCACTACTTTGCTCTGGTTAAACAACTTAGAGGGAAGACAGAGATCACGGCGCCCTCTCCTCCCTCAGGGTGGCCGCCTTCTCTGTCTATCCAAGATGCTTTCCTTCTAAAATGCTTACTTAACTCTTCCTCTGCTCTCTCTATGTCCTTTCCTTTGCCTGGGAACGTCCTAATCTTAGGATGATTTTCCCAAAGAATGGGGGTTTCTCCAGTTCTTTCAGGTTTCTCCAAGTTCTTTCAGGTGCCTTAGTTTCCCGGGAACACCCAGGTGCAAGGTGCTTCTTTCCCAAAGACACAAACTCGACTACAGGATTCACTTAGAACTCTGCTCTCAGCGATCGCTCTCCATTATTGCCTGCTCTCACTTCTTGAAGGCAAACTGTCTTTCACAATCAACCTTGTCTCTACTCTGCACCACGTCTCAATTCTCTATGGCACCTCTGAATTCTTTCGGAGAGTGAACACAAGGAGCGAGGTATTGCCACAGCTCTCCAGCAACACCCAGACCTATTTCCCAGTAACATCTGGAGCACCAGGCACTGTGTTCCTCTTGCAACAGCTCATGCCATTCTCAAATCATACCCAACAAAGTTAGTTAGGTACTATTTTCATTCCCATTATATAGATGCAGAAACTGAGGCTCAGCAAAGTGATGTTTCAGGGTTTAACCACCTTCTTCTTTCTCCAGAGCCGTATGCTTATGCAGGAGACCATATTGACTTTTGTTTAGTTCATATTGTGAGCCGTAAAAAATGACCTGGCAACTGATTGTGTCATTTCCTTCCCTGAATTACACACGTTGCTCCTATTCAAATATTTAGCCAATGACAGCCCATTGGGAAAGCTGGTTTGGAGGCCACAATTCATGGACTGTAACCTAGGCTCAGATCAGTCCCCCACTAGGAAAAATGCTAATTGTTTATAGAATAATCTCCAAGGGTCTTTCAATTTCTATATTCTACCATCCTGAGGATTTTCCTGGGAACATGTTCAGTTGTTGCTGCAGTTGACAGTTTTAGCCACAAAGAGGCGCCAGGAGCACAGGATGCATTAGGCAGAGACGACCAGAAGCTGGCCAGGGAAGGGAGATGAAGAAGGAAGCAGGGCTGCAAACCCAAACCCAAGCAAACCCTGAATCCATTCTAGTGTAAGCATTTACTTTTTTTTTCTTTTTGTGGTACTGGGGGTTGAACCCAGGGCCCCGCGCCTGCATGCTCTGCAAGTGCTGGACCACTGAGCTGCGCCCTCAGCCCATTTTTTTACTTTTTGAGACAGGGTCTAGCTAAATTATGCAGACTGCCTCTGGTATCGAACTTGAGATCCTCCTGCCTCCGCCTCCCGAGCCGCTGGGATTACGGGCGTGCGCCACCGCACCCGGCTCTTTTTTTTTTTTTTTTTTCTAAACCCAAACATGAACCTGAACCCAGTGAAAACTGGGCTCCAGTTCAGCTTTTAATGTTTGCTGTCGTTGATGTTGTTTTTATCATTAGCTATTTAAAAATTGAAAGAAGTGAAAAATAATTTGTCTACCTACACATAGGATTCAAATTTTAAACCCAAACCCAAATCGAACCCAAACCTTCTAAAATTTAACATATCGAGCCTGCATCCAAATTTGAACCGAATTTTTCATAGGTTTAAAGCCCTGGCAAGGAAGTGCAAGGACAGTCTGGAGATTTCAGGGGGTGTTGAGGCTCACTGTAGCTCTGTGCTGGGTTGTATGTTGTTGTTGTTAGGTGCTGTCGAGTTGATATGCGACTCATAGCAACCCTACATACAACAGGTGAAACACTACTGTCAGTGCTTCTCTGCAGTTCATAAGGTTTTCAATGGCAGATTGATTTTTGGGAGTGTGTTGCCAGGTCCGTCTCCCAAGCCTACAGCACCTGGTGTTTCCAGGCAGTCTCCCATCCAAGTACGAACCAGGCTGGACCCTGCTTAGCTTCCGAGATCGGATGCCACAGGGCTATGGCTGCAGGCATACTGGGTTGTACAGAGGGCCCAATAAAGCCTCAGCCTTACTGCTTGCCAGAAGCCCTGTGCCCATACTTGTTACTCCTTTTACCTCCAAATTCGCCTGGAAAGCACAGGAACCCCTTGGGTAGAAACAAGCCAGTTGGTCAGTGGGAAGTCTCCAGTACCCAGTGGGTTGGGAAGGGTGAATCTGGACCTGTTTGTGAGTCAGGTTCCTGGAGTCCTAGATTAGGTGCTGCTGGTGACTAGCCATGTCATCTCTGGCAAAGCCCATCACCTGCCAAAGTCTCAGTTTCTCATCTGCAAAATGGGGAGATAGAAGTAGATGTCTCCGGTGCCTTTTAGCTGGGATTCTATTCAAGCTATTTGAAAACTGCAGAAAGAAAGACATTATCCTTCCCGTACACTGGACAAAGCATTTCAACGACACGAGCCTTGGAAAGGGGGTGACATCCCTGCCGTGTGCATGAGACCTTGCTGTAGGCCCAGGGGAGCCAATGTGTGGGAAAGGGCTAGGGTGGCTTAGGAATTCTCCTTTTCCTTATCATTTGTGCTCTTGAATTACAAAACATAGGCGAAGAAGTTGATGGATTTGAATAAATCTTCATTTATGACCAGTTGAATATGTTCAGCATCCTTTGGTAGGTTAAAGTTATAGAATTTCTGAAAAAATGCTGTAGTTGTAAGATAAACAAATTAATAGTTTAATAATAAAGCTATGTGGCTAGATTGCAAATGAGACATATAAGGAAAATAATATAGAAGTTCAGAGAGGGAAAACATCACCATAGTCTTCTGTGGTTAAGGAATAACAACAACAGGAACATTTATTAAGCATCTATTATGTGCTAGTTACCGATAAGCATCTTACATAATCATAAATCTTTGTTTAGAAGAGCCCTTGGGGGGGTCATCCTACCATACCTATAATTATGTATCTGTTGCTGTAGTTGAGTGCCGTCGAATTGGTGTCGGACTCATAGCAACCCTATGTACAACAGGTGAAACACTGTTGTCAGTGCTTCTCTGCTATTCATAGGGTTTTCAATGTCAGATTGTGTTTTGGGAGTGGGTTGCCAACTCCTTCTCCCAACCCTACAGCACATGGTATACCCAGGTGTCTCCCATCCAAATACTAACCAGGCCTGACTCTGCTTAGCTTCTGAGGTCTGACAGAATTGCATGCCACAGTGGTATGGCTACAGGCCAACTATGTATCTAGGTGCATTGTTCTTCATTTGAGCTCCATCTTCTCTGCTAAACCGTACAGTAAATGGGCCAGGAGCTGTATCTGTATTGGTTTTTGTTTTTAAATTTTAAACTTTTTATTTATTTAGAGACAAGGGTCTCACTAAGGTGCCCGAGCTGGCCTCAAACTCCTGGGCTCAGATGATCCTCTTGCCTCCCAAGTAGCCAGGACTGAAGATTTGCACAACTGTACCTCACCGTTTCCATGCTGTTAACTGCCCTATTCTCAGTGTTTAGTTCAATACCTAGTATGTAGTAAGTGTTCAATAAGTGTTTGTTGAATAAATACATGAATGAATGAAAAAAAAGTCAAAATTCACCTGCAATAGATGTAGTCCTTCTATATTGACTAAGAGAGGGTCATACAGCCTTTTCTTGAATACTTCCCTTGGTGGAGAACTCACTACCTTGCAAGGAGTCTGTTGTTGACCATTTTTAATCTCTGCCAATCAGCTCCTCAGCCTTGGTTCTGTCATCCAGATCCTTGTCTAACCAGAGGAAAGGACTAGACAAAGAGCCCTTCTGTACATCTTGGTAACTTCTTCTGAGTTCTGCTGACCACAAGCCCATCCAACTCTGACAGAGGGAAGAGAGAAATATAATTGTGGCTGGAAAGGGCACAAGGTCAAATAAAGAGGTTTCCCTCAGGATGGGAAGAAGTTGTCTGCTTAATATGGGATAGAACCTGGGGCTGGGTTCAGTGGAGCATGCCTATAATCCCAGGGACTTGAGAGGCAGAGGCAGGAGGATCACAAGTTCAAGACCAGAGGTAGTCTGAGTAATTTAGCAAGACCTTGTCTCAAAAAGTAAAAAAAAAAAAATGGTCTGGGGGTGCAGCTCATTGGTACAGCACTTGCAAAGCATGCAAGCGCAAGGCCCTGAGTTCAACCCCCAGTACAAAAAAAAAGGGGGGGGGGATAGAACCTGAAGACAAAACAAAGGAATAAATAGAAGACCCTCTGTGGGGCCCTGTTTCACAGAGAGGGGCACCTTGGCCTCAGTCACTTGCCAGGGATTGGTTTAAGAATGCGCCTGTGACTCTGTCCGTCAGACGGGAGGGGGAGCCAGCTGAGAGGCTTCAGGGAAAAGTCCTAAGAGGCACAGGATAGAAGAGACAGCCTCTCTCTGCCTCTGGCCAATGTATCTGAATTCTGAACGTGTCCTAACTGCGGAAGCCATCTTGTTGCCACCAAGACCAATACACGGAGAAGGACAAAGCCAAGGGAACCATAGAGACAGGAAGTTTGATCAAGCTGTGCTTAGAGCCACTCTACCCCTGACTTCTTCTGAGACAATAAGCCTTATTGTGTAATCCCTGGGAGGTGGCCATAGTAAGCACCCCCACCAAGCATCCTCACAAGCACACGGACATACGTTAATCCTAACTGTTAACGAGGGCCTTTTCTGTGACAAGTTCAGAAGCCCAAGTCTGGCTTGCTGAAAAAAAGAAGAATTTACTGGTTCAAATAACTGAATCCAGCCATGGTGGGGCACATTCATAATTCCAGCATTCAGGAGGCTGAGGCAGGAGGGTCGCAAGTTTGAAATCAGCCTGGACTACCTAGCAGGACCCTATCTCAGAAAACAAAACAAAACAAAGCAAAAACCCTGGAAAGCACCAGACTGGCTGGATCTGTCATTACAAACCCTGTTCCGGCACTCATCTTTCCCTCTTCTGTTGGCTCCGCTCTTCCATAGTCACTCCCAGGTTATGAAATGGCCACTGGGAGCCCCAGGCCCATGTTCTTACGGCTTTGCATCTTTAGTGGAAGAGGGTTTCGTTTTCCCCAATAGATTGGGGCTCCCAAAAGTCCTGGGGTTGCGTTTCATTGATAGCTTTGGGTCACAAATCATCCCTGAACTAATCCCGGAAGCCAGAGGAGGAAAACCACCAACAAGCCAAGGCGGGATGACACCGTCCCCCACTTAGATGCATATTGGTGCTGTTTGGTTCAATTCAACTAACATTGATCGAGTGCCTTCTGTGCAATGAGCCCTGTTCTAGAGGCTGCACCCAAAGCAGGGGACTGAGTGCTCTGTGTCTGTATCACCAACCATGAAAGCAGCCAGCAAGAGAAGCTCTGAGAAAGTTCCAAGGACATCTTATTAGATGACAACCTACCCAAACCACGCTCCCTAAAAACAGCTTATGTTCCAGCCATATGGGTTGTTGGAATTGCCTTTCTTAGCCTAGAAACCCACTGGCTTGATCCAGTTGTTCATTGTATAGAATATGATCTCCTAATATTTCCATGTATCTGGCCAATTGGATCAACTGGTATAAAGCTTTTAGCCTGCAACTATAAAACACAAGTTGAGCTTAGACTAGCCAAGAATTCATTCTGTTACAAGTCATTGGAACTCAACCAAGTTTAAGGGGAGGCTAAGTTAAGGGGAGGCCTGCAACCATGGCACTGTGGCTTCCAATCCCATCAGATCTTGGAAACTAAGCAGGGTACAGCCTGGTTAGTACTTGGATGGGAGATCGCCTGGGAACATCAAGTGCTGTAGGTTTGGGAGAAGGACCCAGCAACCCACTCCCAAAACACAATCTGCCATTGAAAACCCTATGAATAGCAGAGAAGCACTGACAATAGTGTTTCACCTGTTGTATGTAGGCTCGCTGTGAGTTGGATGCCAACTCGATGGCCACTAACAACAACAAAGTTAAGGGAGTCAAGGGTGCAAAATTTAAGGAGATGCCTCCTGTTTGGCTCATATAAGGGCCTTGCTTGACTTGCTCTGATCCTACCCCTGGCCCAACTCAAACAATCCTAAGCCAAAAAGGAAAAATGACAGAGGATCATAGTGTAACTATGAAAGGCACAGGGTCAAAGCTCAGGCGCAGCAGTATTATTATTCTCTGTTCCCTTCTCCCTCTCCCCTCTCCTCTCTCCTCAGCCTTGCTCTGCTTCAGTCTCCCCTACCACCATGAGTCTTCCTCCTTACCATTAGATCATAGCTGCCAACTACGCTAGGTGAAGCACTTCATCTCTCAACAGAACCAGGGGGTGGTGGGGACTGGGAGAAAGACCTCCCATTGGCTGTCTTTAAGTACACGCCCATGCCTGGATCAATCACTGTGGCCAAGAGGTGGGATATTAAGGTTGCCCACTTTGGGACTCTTGCTTGCCTTTGTGATCTAGGAGCTAGAGGCTTTGTATGTTAAGCCTCAAACACTCTAGCCCCTCCCCTTTTTTTCTACTGAAACAATTTTTTTTTAATGTGGCTATGTCATGACAATTTTTATTTTGATTTTTAAAAAATGAGTCTTGGTTTAGTCTGAGCTTTAGGACCATAGATGGTTAGTCATTGCCATATTCAAAATGATGCATATTTCAGGGAAAGTCTTGGTTTTCTCTGTCTTCAAAGGCAGCTGCAGGAACAACTAAAAGAGTAAGTCACGTCGATCCAAAACCTTTACCAGGGCTACGGGTGCAGCTCAACTGGTAGCTCATCTACCTAGCATGCACAAGGCCCTGGGTTCAATCCCCAGCACAGTCAGAAAAAGACCATTACTGAGGCTTGATTCCTCCAACAAGAAGGTCCTTACGTAGCTGCAGATGTTCTCACACATGTGCTGTTTCTGAGCATTGCTACCTGACACCCTGACACCTCCCCGCCAATCTGAGCACCAGTACCACTCATTTCCAAGGCCACAGTTGGATCCCTTAGCACCAAGCCAGTAGAAGCTTCTGCTCACATCTTTGGTAAAGAACTATGTGAGAGTCCCTCTCTTCATTATTCTAGGCGAAGACCTTTTCTTATTGCATTTAAAGACACAGAAAATTGACACACATGTCTCTATGTGCAATGGATGTTGAAACAATTATTTTTGACTAACAGTTTCATAACCCGGGCTTTCTTTAAAATGTAACCATGGAGTTAGAGATTGGATTCCACCCAGGGGCAGGAGGGGGGCTGAAAAGCTCAAGTAGAACCAGATCACGGAGGCCCTTTAATTCACTGTTTTAATAAATATGCATCAAATGCCTACTCAGTGCCTGGAACTACGGACTCTGGGTGCCGCTCTGAAAGCAGCAAGGATTGTTTTGAAGAGAGACATGTCAGCATAAGAGAAGCTACGCTGAAAAGCCACCCTGCCATTGGCAGTCCTGGAAGAGAGATGCCAAGCCCACCTGCAGAGCAGGAGCCAAACAGGGGGCCAGAGCTGGCTGAGCTCATCCCCCGGGACAGGTGCCACTGGAGTCCCTCAGTAATCCCAAGGACCCACCCTTACCCCACAGCCCCCACACTGTTCCAGGCAGACCCACCCGATGCTCAAAGGATAGAATTTGCTACCTTTCATTCTGTGGTCACAGGTCAGCCACCTTTGAGCCCCCATCTCCCCCGCTGCTCCATATTTACTAGCTACAAATAGCTCCCTTGAGAAAACTTTTTTTTTTTTTTGGTGGTACTGGGGGTTGATCCCGGAGCCTTGCGCTTGCATGCTTTGCAAGTGCTGGACCACTGAGCTGCACAGCCAGCCCTTTTTTTTTTTCTTTACTTTCTAAGATAGGGTCTCACTAAGTTATGCAGACTTCCTCTGGTCTCGAACTTGCGTTCCTCCTGTCTCCGCCTCCCAAGCCACTGGGACTACAGGCGTGCGCCACCTTGAGAAAACTTTGTGCCAAAATTGGGCTCATGTTTATTGAGAGCTCATCCTGTGCTAAGTTCTTTGTATACATCATGTAATCAAATCCTTCTGACAACCTATGGCAGAGACATGTAATTGTATCCCAATATCTGTTCTAGTCTTTCTTTCATGGTAATAACATCTCTAATTTTTACATGGACACCTAAAACCCACATACTCCCCCCTTGCAGAGATTTAACCATGTGACTAAATTCTGACCAAAGGGAATGAGAAGGAAGTATCATGTGCAACTAGGGAATGTTTTAGGGAGAAAAAGGCACATCCTCCTTCACTCTTTTCTTCCTTTCTGATGTCTAGAATGCAATCAAGACAGCTGGAGCTCCAGCAGACATCTTTGACAATGACATAGTCAGCAGGTGTTAAGGATGTCTTTTTAGAGCCACTGTTGGTTTGGTTGTTACTTCCAATGGAATCTAGTCTTGACTAGTCTAATCTAGTCTAATCTAATCTAGTCTAATCCCAGGCCTCCTGCTTTAGCTGTCCCCACCAGCTTCCCTGCTTTACTTTTCATCAGAGCACTTATTGCCATCTTGAGTGCTATATTTGAAATGTCTGCATGTTTATCATTGGTTTCCTCCATTAGAAAGCAAGTTCATGAGAGCAGATATTGTGTGTATTATGTTCACTGTCGCACTGGCAACTCCCTGGTAGCACCTGACACAGGATAGAAGCTCAGTACATATTCAGTGAATGGATGAATCTAAGGATAACGAACCCTACAGGCAGGTAACGTTATGATCTTATAGATGAGGTTGCTGAGGCTCCCAGAGGACCACAGAGCTGGGGAACAGAGGCTTCAGATGATAAGCCTGGCAGCCAGCCTGGAAAACACAATCTCAGACAGCACAAAACTGCCACCCGATGCAGACGAGCCACTCGGAATCCTTCTAACCCGACTCACGCCCTGTTTGAATAGGGCAGGGCACGCTGCCAGGAGGAAATGTAAGCAGGAGTCCCAGGCGGAGCAGCTTCTCTGCCATCCTAGGGTTAGTTACTGAGGAACTCTGGGAAGAAATATGGGGAAATCGCAGGCATCCTCGAGTCTAAGGCATCGCCGTGGGGACGCCGTGCGTCTCCCATGGAGGCAACGGAACAGCCGAAGATGCCTTTGAGAAACTTGGAATGAACATAGTTTGGCCAGTCTTTTCCTTGAAGGAGCCCAAAACGAGGCCAGAGTCTCGTTTTCACCTGCCACCCACATCTCCCGGTTAATCACTTCCTTCCATCCTGCCTCCTGCCACCGCCCCTTTCTTTCAAACTGGAGCTCAATTTACATGTTTATTCTCTTCTGCTAAGACTGTGGAACCCAGCACTGCAAAAATGGGAGAGGGATGTGGCAATCCACTCCTGAAGCAATCCCGAAACAATCAGCCATTGAAAACCCTATGAGGGTCGCTATGAGTCAGACTTGACACGTAGGCACCTAACAACAACAAGAACAAGACTGTGGAGTGGAGAGAACGCTCACACCCTGAATCATGTCCTGTTTGCACCCAGGAGGCTCTTGTAGTGTTTAGGAAGGGAGCACAGCCAATAAAGGGGAGATCAGGTGAATGATGATGCCTATGTCTATCAGAATTTCAGTGCCCGGGAGTATGTGTATGTGTGGGTCTGCCTGTCTGTCTATCTACTCCCATGTGCACCCCTGGTGGGGCCCAAGCACGTTCTAGAGGTTTCTAGGATCAGAGCAGTGTCAAAGAGCAGAGGGGAAGAAGACAGATCGTCACTGCAACTGTGTGGTCTTGAAAAAGAGCGGCTTTCCCATCAGGGAGGGGGGCCAGTCTCTAACCCCACTACTGCCTAAACCTCAGCGCCCAGCAATTCTAAAAGGAAGCCTGGCCCTGCTAGCCTCACCTCTTCCCTGCCCAACTCACAGGCATGAAAAGGCAAGACACATTTTCTCCCCAAAATAAGCAGAGTGGCAGTTGCCATGACATCGGTTTTTTTCAGAATTTTGGTTGCCATGGTAACAAGATACCATTTTTCTCCAGACTGAAGATGAATCTTTAGTGCAAATCTGAGGGAGATGAGGCTCTTTCTAGGCATCTCCTGGAGTGCTGGGGCCAGACCAAGCCTTCCACTTAGGGATTCAATAAACATCAAGGAATTACATCCAATTGCCCTGAAGCAGCCCATAAAGAACAGGCTCATGGAAGGGGAGGGAAGCCCCAGACAGCCTGTCCGGGTTGAAGGGCAGCCTGGCACCTTCCTAGCAGCTACTTTGGGCACTGTCGACTCTGCCCAGCACACAGGTGGCAAATGCTTCCCAAGACCAGCTGCTGTGGCTGGTGGCGCATCTATCAAGAGCAGGCACAGCCCCAAACCCAGATGCTCATTCCAAACAAATATTTATCAAGCACCTATTAATAGCCATGCATAGCCCTGGGCAATGAGACAGACAAAAATCCTTCCTGAGGCGTTTACACTCTGCCCTCTAGAAGGGCAGAGTGGCATTATGGCAAATGTCATGGTTTGGATGTGAAATGTCACTCATAGTCCCATGTGTTTAAACCCTCAGTCCCCAACTGGTGGAGCTCTTTTAGGAGGCTGTGGAAACTTTAGGAGACAGGACCTAGTTGCAGGAAGTAGGTCCCTGGGGGCGGGCCTTTGAAGGTTATACCTGGCTTCCCGTTCCCGACTCACATCCTGTCTCTGCTTCCTGGCCCACCATGATGTGAACTGAGCTGCTCCACATGCGCTCCCCGCCATGGTAGACTGAACCCTCTGGAACCGTGAGCTAAAATGAATCTTTCTTCCTGTAAATTGTCTATGCCAGGAAATTTGGTCACAGCCAGCCAGAAATAACTAATACAATAAACAAAGCAAGAAGTAAAACCAGCAGGTGTGATAGACCAACTTACAGCAGGCCTCCTCTACCCTGCAAAAATGTCTGCGTCCTAATCCCTGTGACTTAGGTGACATTTCATTGGGAAGATGCTACCTCAAGCTAAGAGCCTGGATGTGCCCAGCAAGGGAGGGTGGGGCACGCGCACCGCCAACATCTAGAACACAAGGAGGAAAGGAACAGGCTAAGAAGCTTAGGATAGAAACACAGACACCAAGAAGAGAGGTGAAGTGTGTTTGGTGTGACAGAGGAGGGTCAGCTGGATCACATGCTGCTGAGATCTCCTGGGAGGAGCAAGGACTAAAAAGTCACCGTTGGATTGAGCAGCCTCGTGTTACCGGTAACCTTGAGGAACACTCAAGTGGAAGCCACGGCCAGACGGGAACAGAACCAACAGAGTGAGAGAGAAGCAACTGGACCCAATGAGCGAGAAGGGATATTTTTTCCCCGTAAGTTTTGCTTTGAAGAAAAGCAGAAAAATGGGTCACGGGCTGGAAAGGGGGCGTAAGAGCCAGACAGGATTTTCTTTTTGTTCTATTTTGTATGATGGAAGAAATGATAGCAGGTTTGTATGCTGATGGAGAAATATCCAGAAGAGGGGAGGGGGGTGAGGGGGAAATGGGTAAGGCACGTAGAAGGCGGCACAGGGGCTCTCCAGAGGCAACAATCAAGGGAAGGGTTGGGGGCCGGCGCACAGCAGATGGGGCTGGCGAGCACCAAGCCCAGATGCAGGTGGGCGCTGTGGCGACTGGGGAAGCTCTCTTCCGAATGCTCCACTTTTCTCCGGGAAATAGGAAGCCCAAGTGACAGCTGGGAAGGAGAATAAGGAAGGAAGTGCGAGCGTTTGAAAAGAGAGGAGGCGGTGTGCAATCAGCACCCAGGAGCGGGGAGCATTGAATAAACTGGGGCAACCTAGTAGACCTGACAACAATCCAACAATCCTACTGAGTCGCCCAGGATGAGCTGTCAGGGATGGAGAGTGAACTGCGGTTTCCCTTGTTCTTTACCAGGCTCAGCTTCTCGGTGCAGGCCTGGAGTTGGTGGATAAATTGGGTTGAGGGAAGATCTGGGGGTTTGCTCAGGCTAGTAAAATAAACAGAGAAGGGCAAAGCATTTGAGGGGCTCATGGGACACGGAAGAATTAACCCCTCAAAGAGGTCTCCCTTTTAATGCCTGGAGGCTCTGAAGGTGTTAGGTTCTGTGGCAAAGGGAATTAGAATCAAGGCGGCAGAGAGAATCCAGGCAGGTAGTAAGCTGACCATGAGAGGGGGCAGTCATCCTGCTTTATCAGAATGGGTCCAATATAATCACAGGGGTTTTACAGGTGGAAGAGGGAAGCCAAACACAGGGAATGGGAAAATGACAGCCTGAGAAAGACTGGGTTCTATGTGGCTGACTTGGAAGGCGGGGAAGAGGCAATGAGCCCAGGAACAGGAGTGGCCCTTTTGTTCCTGTTGTTAGGTGCCCTCTAGTCGGTCCAACTCATAGCGATCCTCACAGGGTTTTCAATGGCTGATCATTTCTGGATGGCTTCAAGAGTGGATTGCCACATCCTTCTCCCATAAAATACTCCCTGACACTGTGCCATGCCCAGCATTATGCCAGTGATTCTCTGTTATTCATAGGGTTTTCAATGACTGATTGCTTTGGAAGTGGATTGTCATGTCCTTCTCTGGAGTCATATCTGACTCAACAGCACCTAACGACAAATCAGCTGGAAGCTGAAAAAGGCAGGGAAACAGATTCTTCCCTATAGCCTCCAGAGGCACCAGGCTAGCTCAAGGGCACCCATTGCAGACCTCTGATCTCCAGAACGATAAGATAATAAAATTGTGTTGCTTTAAGGCATTGAATTTGTGGTCATTTCTTACAGCAGCAATAGGACACTAATACAGGAGTATTTAAGGAAGTAATAAGATTCAAGCTCATTAGAAAAGTATAAGCTATGAGAAAAATTGAAGATAGAAAAGACAGTGAGTTGAAGGCCCAGAGAGGTGTCAAATAATTGCTGGAGAAGAGGTGCTGGAAGGTAAATTCTCATAGTGAGGGATGCTTTGGGTTGATACTACAAAGGAGTTGCAGTTATGAATGATGGTCAGGTCAAGGGTATGATGATGGGAAGAAGTGTGGCAGTCGGGTGGGGGACAGGATCCCTGGAGGAACTGGGAGGCCAGAATGGTGCAGGATCACTCTGGAGAACTGCAATGGCAGAGAACGAGGTGGGAGCGGAGCTGCTGAGGTAAGCCAGGAACCGAGAACTTCAGGAAGGAGGAAGGCGGCCCTGGGACTGGTAGATGACAGCCACAGTGAGGAGCAGTGGGAGGTGGGGCCCAATGACACAGGGGTTTCTGGGGAGGAAGAAGGGGTTTTGATTTGTGAGTATTGATGGAGGGCAACGTCTGTCCCCTGCAGAGCCAGCGATTTGAAGATACCAGACAGGATCAGCCACCCAAAAGGGGGCTGCAGGAAAGTGTTGCTTGGGAAGCCATCATTTAACCCCTCTCAGCCACCATAGCCTGCAGCTGTAGCCCTGTGGCATCCGATCCCGTCAGATCTTGGAAGTTAAGCAGGGTCGGGCCTGGTTAGTACCTGGATGGGAGACCGCCTGGGAACAACAGAAGCTGTAGGCTTGGGAGAAGGACCTGGCAACCCCCTCCCAAAAATCAATCTGCCAGTGAAAACCCTATGAACAGCAGAGAAGCACTGAAAATAGTGTTTCCCCTGTTGTACAGAGGGTCGCTATGAGTCGGATACCGACTCGACGGCACCTAACAACAACAACAGCCACCATGCTTAGCCAGCCTCCAAATGCCTCATGGTGGCCCAACTGCCCAGTCCTCCTGCCCTGGCCTAGTCAGACTCGGGCTGCCCCTGGGTGACCAGCAGACTACAACAGACCGCTGAGACGAATCCTGAAAGGCTTCGCAGCTTCATCCGGGCTCAATAGCCTCTTGGTTCGTTCACCATGGGGAAAATCAGCTTCCGTGACATGAGGACTTTCCAGCAGTCCGTGATGAGAAACGCAGGCCTCAGGAAGCAGCCACTGCCAATTCACCAGTCGTGTGAGAGAGCTATATGGCTGTGGCTCCACGTAAGGGGCAGTGGCACCCCAGTCAACCTTTCAGATCACCACAGCCTCCGCTCACATTTTTTTTTTTTAGTACTGGAGGTTGAACCCAGAACCTCACTCATGCTAGGCAAGCGCTTTACCACTGGGCTGCACCTCCAGCCCCCTTTTCATTTTTTATCTTGAGACAAGGTCTCGCTAAGTTACACAGGCTGCCTCTATCCTCAAACTCACAATCCTCCTGCCTCAACCTCCCAAATCGCTGGGATTACAGGCATATTCCACAGTCCCTGGCTCTAGCTCACATCTTAAATGCAAGTCAGACTGCCCAGCTGGGCTGCTCCTGAGTTCCTAACCCACAAAAACCAAGAGAGGTAACTAAATAATTATTGTTTCAAGCCACTAAGTTTTGGCATGATTTGTTACACATAGATTTTTTTTTTTTTTTTTTGGTGGTGGTACTGGGGGTTGCACCCAGGACCTCACGCTTGCATGCTTTGCAAGTACTGTACCACTGAGCTGCACCTCCAGCCCTTTTTTTTTTTTTTTCTTTACTTTTTTTGAGACAGGGTCTCACTAAATTATGCAGACTGCCTCTAGTCTCAAACTTGCAATCCTCCTGCCTCTGCCTCCCGAGCCGCTGGAATTACAGGCATGCACCACCATGCCCTGCTTGTTACACGTAGATAACTAATGCACTAGTTCTTTTTTCTTTTCTTTTCATTTTTCTTTTTCTTTTTCTTTTTTTAAACTGGAGATGAAGCCCAGGGCCTCATGCATGCTGGGCAAGCACTGTACCACTGAGCTACAATCTCAGCCCTCTATATTTTCTTTTGGGACAGGGTCTAGCTAAGTTACCCATGCTGGCCTCAAACTCTTGATCCTCCTGCCTCAGCCTCCGGACAGGAGTGAACCACACCCAGTTCATTTTTTTTTTTTAAATACTCCCTCCCTTGGCAAGAATTCTAAGTTTCAAATGAAATGACTTCTTCAGATGGTTTGTCTTCGAACCCCTCACAAATTAGGAGCCCCTCTCAGCACTCTTTCTCACTGAATAATTAGGTCATTATTTGCATAACAGTTTCTCTAATGCATATATTCCCCCAACACATATCCCTCTTTCCAAACAAGGTCCTAAGCTCCCTCAAGGCAGGGGTCTCCTGTGCCTCGCTCTTCTTGGCATCCCCACACCTTGCACAATGTCTGGCACACAGCAAGTGTTCAAAAACCCTTTGCTGAATGACCCATTGAGTGAATGAACAGTGGCCATATGGTGTTAAATTAGGGACACAACTGGAGGGATTTTCATTAATATCAGTTTCAGTGCCAGATGGTGAGGACTCAAAATCTCCTCCTCTGCCCTGTCCGCTTCAGTTCATGGCCTGGTGGCTGCCCATGTCTCCTCTTGTCTGCATGCTTGAGATCCAGCCATGTCCAACTCCCGGTCTCTGTTTACCCTATTCTGTTGTTGACTGTGCAAATCTGATTTTGCTTTGAACTGAACTGTAATTTGATGGATGAGCCAAGGGCTTATCTCCTGAGGACAGATGCACTGCAGGTAACATTTCATCCATCAGCTCTGCTCATCTACCTTCATGCCGCTCCGCTGGGCATCTGATTATAGATTAGTGCTATTCCAAAGGTTCCTTTACATTCAAAATCCTCCAGAATGATTAAGAATTTTTGTCACATTCCCTTTTCTCCTTATTTTCTGTTTTATTAGCATTTTAGTTATACATATGTATGGGATACAGAGTGATAATTCAGTTCATATATACAGCATGCAATTATCAAATCAGGACTGTTGACAGTTCCATCTCTATCCTTTGTGTGTGTCTGTGTGGTACTGGGGAGTTGAACCCAGCACCTCACACATGCTTTTTGCAAGAGCTTTACCACTGAGTTGCATCTTCAACCCATTTTTTAGTTTTTATCTTGAGACAGGGTCCCATTAAGTTATGCAAACTACTTCTGGCCTAGAACCTGTGATCCTCCTGCCTCCACCTCCCAAGTCACTGGGATTACAGGCCTGCACCACGGTGCCCGGCTTCCTTATTTTCTTAATCATAAATATACATGCGCAATTTTGCCAAAGGTTAAGAGCATACCACACAGAGTTAGTTATTGCTCTGCCAATTACCAGCTGTGTGACCATAGGTAAGTTATTTAACCTCTCTGAGCCTCAGTTCCCTCATCTGTAATATGAGGTAGTAATAGTTCTTACCTAGGGAAAAGGAATTTTGAACACTGGCTATGATAATGGAAAAGTTTTGCACATCCTGGTACATAGTAAGCTTTAAGTTATTAAGTCAAGTTCTCTAAAGAAGCCACATCTGTGTTAAAGGTCCTGCAGACTGACTGACTAGAACTTGGAGGCTGTGGAAAGATGGAATGTTGCAGAACAAGAGCCAAAATGGTCTTGGGCTATCTCTAGTCCTCTTAATAGGCATTGATCAACAACCTCAGTATCTGACCTCACATCCTTGTGACCGTTAGGTAAAACTTTTGGAATGTACTACTTAGCAGACCACCAGCTTCCCCAAGCCCAAAGCTAAGAATGTGATGAGATAGCATCTGATACTTAATAAAGAGGTTTCCATGCTTTGCTTTAACCCACCCACCTGGTGTCCTGACCGATGAATTTGGTAACTGCATTGACTTATGACTTCTTTTTGTTCTATGACTATAAAAGTTCATGGAAACTCTTCCACAGTAGAACACATCATTCAGGGCTACCTGAATCCATGTGCCCTGGCCATGGTCAGTCATCTTTGCCTCAGAATAAACTATTACATGTTCCCTTTGGAGTAAGAACTGTATTTTGCATCAACAAAGTAAATGTGGATTTATTATTAGAAACGAATATAGCGCCAAAGTCAAACAATGACATCTTCAAATAGACCTGCAGCCAAATTCAGGATGTTCATGAGCATTCTAGAACAACAGAGACCCTAAAAGAATATACATGCTTGCTGGGTGTGGCAGTGCATGCCTGTATTCCCCGAGCTCAGGAGGCTGAGGCAGGAGGATCACAAGTTTGAAGCCAGCCTAGACTACATAGTCAGTTCAAGGCCAGCCTGAGATACATAGTGAGCCCTTCTCAAGAAAGAAAGAAAGAAAGAGGAAAGAGAGAGAGAGAGAGAGAGAGAGAAGGAAAAAAGGTGGGGTGTCATGGTGTGCACTTGTGTGGCAACTTGGGAGGCTGAGGCAGGAAGATCACAAGTTCCAGGCCAGAGAAAGCCTCCATAACTTAGCAAGACTCTGTTTCAAATCTTTTAAAAAAAATCTCAGTGTGGTGCTCACACCTGTAATCCAAGCAACTTCGAAGACATAGGCGGGAAGATGGTAAGGTCAAGGCCAGATGCAGCCTGTGTAAATTAGGAAGACCCAGTCTCAAAACAAAAAGTGAAAAACGGGCTGGGGATGCAGCTCAGTGGCAGAGCACTTGAAAAGTACACACGAGGCTCTGGGTTCAGGCACCCAGTACCACAAAAAATTAAAATTAAAATTAAAAAAAAATTTTAAAGGCCAGGCACAGTGGTTCATGCCTATAATCCCAGTGATTTGGAAGGTGGAGGCTGGAGAATCACAAATTTGAGGCCAGAGGCAGCCTGTGTAACTTAGCAAGAACTTGTCTCAAAATAAAAAATAAAAAAGGAGGCTGGGGGTGTGCAGCCCAGTGATAGAGCACTAACAAAGTAAGCATGAGGCCCTGGAGTCAAGTCCCAAGTACCACAAAATATAATAATAATAATAATAATAATAATAATAACAACAACAACAACAGCAGCAGCAACAACTTTAATAATAATAAGGGGGCTAGGAGTGTAACTTAGTAGTAAAGCATTTGTCTAGCATGTGTGAGGCACTAGGGTCAAGCTGGAAAAAAAGGAATATACATGCACAAATGTATACCAAACCAGTATCAAAAGGTACACACACACACACACACACACACACACACACACACACACCTATAACTGCAATACATCCCCAAGGTAAATCCCAGTTCATTTCTATTCCAAATATATGTATATATAATCACAACCACCCAGATGTTAATAAAATTGTACTTTAAGAGCATTGACAACTCTGCCAAAATCTCTCTAAATGAAATGGTTCCCAGCCTTCAAGAAAAGGAAGCCTTGCAGCAATTGTTATCTACCTTTTTTAGACAGGAAAGGCAAAGAGCCCAAGGTCACAAAATGAGTCACTATCGGAAGTGAGACTTTCTTTTTTCAGTAAGAGTGTATGTGCTGTCCTTTAAGAATGACGTGCTAACCTGCCATCAACTAGGGGTTTGCTCTCAGCTGTTTTTCTTGTGCAGAAGATGGGAACTGAGTCACAGAACAGGACCACATGTCACTCAGCTCTCAAGGAGCATGTGGTTTTTAGTTTTTTGTTTGTTTGTTTGTTTTGGTGGTACTGGGATTTGAACTCAGGGCCTTGCACTTGCATGCTTTGCAAATGCCAGACCACTGAGCTGCACCCTTAGCCCTTTTTTTTTTTTTTTTTTTTAACATTTTGAGATAGGGTCTCTCTAAGTTATGCAGACTGCCTCTGGTCTTAAACTTGCAATCCTCCTGCCTCTGCCTCCAGAGCCGCAGGGATTACAGGAGTGCGTCACCGCACCCAGGGCTACTCAACAAGCATCTTTTGAGAAAATACTATGTGTCATCCCCTGTCCAGAGCACTGTGGAGTGAGCAGTATATAAGACAGAAGAAGTCCCATCTGAGTTCTTAGGGTCTCAGGAGCTCAGAGACAAGCATTAAATAAATGACTACACAAGTTATTTGAAAACTAGAGATGTCACATGGAAGACAAAGGTGTGCCTGACTCATGCTATGGTATTTTCAGTTGCATCATATGGTTGTGAAAGCTGGACATAGACTAAGGGAGACAGGAGAAGAATTGATGCTTTTGAATTATGGTGCTGGGGACAAATATTAAATATACCATGGACTGCCAAAAGAACCAACAGATCTGTCCTAGAAGAAGTGCAACCAGAGTGTTCCTTGGAAGCAATGATGGCTAGACTGCATCTGATGTATTTTGGACATGTAGTCAGGAGGGACCAATCCCTAGAGAAAGACATTGTGTTTGGGAGATTGATGGGTCACTGAAAAAAAGGAAAGCCCTCTACTGGATAGATTCACACAGTGGCTGAAAAAATGGGCTTGAACATAAAAAATATCATGTGCCTGGCACAGAATCAGGGAGTGTTCTGTTCTGTTGTGCATAGGATTGTTATGAGTTAGACACGACTCGACAGCATCTACCACCACCAACAACAACACAAGTTATTAGTTAATTATAGTTCTGATAGATGCTTTGAAGGGGGCTTTGAAGAGCAGCACTAAAGGAAGTCAGGAGGAGTCAGAGAACTATTTTTCAAGAACAGCAACATTTAAGCATTGGCTTGAAAGATGCATAGACTACAGAAAGAGCAAATGGGGAGAAAGAAGGATAGGGAAAAGAGGGAATAGCATGTGAAAAGGACCTGAGGTAAGAAGGTACTCAGTGGTTTGAGAGGCAGGAAGGGGGCAGCACAGCATGGCTGGGGCAGCAAACAGACATTGGCAGAGAAGGGGCTCACAGGAAAATAGGGGTGGGCAATCATACAGAGATTTGGGGGCCAGAGTGACTGATAAGGGGTAGTATGAGTTACCTTTTGCTGAAAGATTATCCCAAAGCTTAGCAGCAACTGAAGACAACAGCAAACATTTATGATGCATGGTGGCACACTTTCTGCGGGGCAGGAATTTGGGAGCCTCTTAATGGCATGGTTCTGACTCAGGGTCTCTCATGAGGCTGCAGGCTAGATATAAGCTGAGGTCATAGCCACCTAATGCCTTGACTGGGACTAGGAGGCCTAGTTCCAGGACGGCTCTGTCATGCGGATGGTGAGCAGGTGCTGGCTGTTGGCAGGAGGCCTCAGTCCCCTGCCCAGACTTCTCCACAGGGCTGCTGGAGTGTTCTGATGACATGGCAGCTCGTATCTGTGACAGCAAGTGACCTGAGAGGGAACAAGGCCGAACCACAATGTCCTTCATGTCCTGGCCTCAGAAATCACACAATGTCACTTCCACTATATCTTATCCATCACGTAGTCAGGCTTGTTCCAAATGGAAGGGTCTCCACACAGGCATGAATACCTGAAGTGGAGGATCCCTGGCAGCCATCTTGGAGGCATGTCTCGTGCCTCCAGACAAGTCTCATGGATCTCTATGAGCCCCACCCCGAGACTAGTTTTGAACTCAACATCCACTTAATAAAATGATTCCTAAGATGGCAGAAAGTCCAAACCAGAAAGGAGTATCGTAATTAAGTGCAAATTCCTCCTTTAGTAGAAATGTATTGCTGAATGAGTGCATAAGTAAACGAATGAATCAATCAGTTAATATGCAAAAAAGTACTTTTATATTCCTAGCAACAAATGATAATGAGACTGTTAGGTAGTAAGATAGCCATTAGCAGGCAATGTGGAGGAAAGGGGATTGAAATCGGCTTCTGCCATTCGGCCATGATGAATGCAGCCATGTGCAGTCAAGTCTCTAAGGACATTGTTGTTGTTATTAGGTGCCGTCAAGTCGTATCTGACTCATAGTGACCGTCACAGGGTTTTCAGTGGCAGATTGTTTTCGGGATTGCCTTGGAAGTGGGTTGCCACGTCCTTCTCCCATTTTTACGGTGCTGGGAATCGAACTCAGGACCTCAGAGAGGCAGAGCGGTACTCTACCAACTGAGCTAAATCCCAGCCCAAGGACGTTGGAAGAACACTATTCTAATGGACCCCACACCCTAATCCAAGACAGATGGTTACCTGAGTATAAACAAAGGCAGATCTTTCCAAGATATCTACCTACTGGCCATTCTTTTGTAATATGTCAAAAGTCCACTGAGTCATTTTGCAAAACAAAGACCCTTTGCTTCACATGCCCTAAACCACAACAAAAGGGGTTTTTCCAAGCCAGAGCTCAAGTTATCACCTGGAGGTGGGTGCCCAGGGCTGACATCACCTTGAGCCTGCCCTAGTTGGAATAAACTAGAAGGAACATGAGCCCTGCTCTCCCCTTCCTCTCCCCTCCCCTCTCCTCCTCCTCTTCTCCTTCTCCTTCTTCCTCCTCCTCCTCCTCCTCCTCCCCTTCGGACTCATAGTGACCCTCACAGGGTTTTCAATGGCTGATTGTTTCAGGATTGCCTTGGGAGTGGATTGCCAGGTCCTTCTCCCATTTTTGCGGTGCTGGGAATTGAACTGGGGACCTCAGAGACTGCAGAGCAGTGCTCTACCAACTGAGCTAAATCCCAGCCCTGGGCCTGCCCTAGTTCGAATAAACTAGAAGGAACATGAGCACTGCTCTCCCCTTCCCCTCCCCTCCCCACTCCTCCTCCTCCTCCTCCTTCTC